>CAHIKZ030000985.1:825000-830000 GCA_903632075.3 Acanthosepion pharaonis | reverse complement strand
GAGCAGACTATAGACATTGTATATACATTTTGGAAGATCGTTGTTGCCAGGAAAGCAAAGAACCGGAAGTGAGTTCCACACGCGAGGGACTTGTGAAAGGAAATTATGGAATTATGCATACAGCTATCATTTTCATGAGTGAAATGAGACCTAACCGACAATCTAGTACTCGGGAAAAATTCGTGAAATCGAAGCAATTTTTTTTTGTTCTGTTTGTTTATTTGTTTAACGGAATATCAACTACTTATTTAATGCCGAAATTTAATTTTCTTGAAATCTTTGAAGTAATAGAAATATCATTCTGCATTTACAGTTGAATACATGGTAGATGATACTCAGCTTGTGTACGTATACATATTTGTGTAGGCATAATTTCTAGAGGCAGTAATGCATGCGTTTTATGTTGTAGTTTTGTTAAAGTTGCACTGATTGATTTAAGAAATTGTATGATATTTTATGGATTAATGTTATGAAACAGTATTTTTTTCATGTTGGTTTGTTGTTTGGTAGCATTTATTTAAAGGTCTGTCTACCTATCTCTTTTATTTTATAAATATACATTTTAAAACCTCTACTGTATTGTGTTCAGAGTACAGACAAAAGGTACTGTGTTTTTGTTTTTTTTTAAATAGAAAATTGTATTGCTGATATTGCCACTATAAAAAAGGTATTCTTTTACATTCATACCGTTTTGCTTTTGTTTGGAGGTTTCATTATTTGCCCATAGCTGGAACATTAACAAGTCCTACCATCCCTACTCAGGGTGGACCTGGGAGCAACAGCAACTAAGAAATCGTTTTACGTTGCTCAAAACTACCAATCTGCCGATCAGAGGTCTTTCTGTGAACGTATTTTATCGTCATACCCATTACTAAACAAACTACCGTACCTTGAAATATCTATAGACATGTAAAAGGGAAGCTACGATACGGTGTCTGAAGCCGATATTTCAGCTGTTGGCCGATGACGTTGCCGGTTTTTTTTGGGGTGTGGGGGGGGAGATTTTGTCAAGAATCCCGAGAAACATAATAGATAGACCCAGATCATATGACATACACACAATATTCGATGCATGTACGTGTGGAAGACTTTAAAAATGTGCAAGATAGATTCTGCGGAGAAATGATGTTTTATCCCGAACCAATGCTTTCCTAACAGCTTAAAATGATAACTACTTTATTGCAAACTAGCAGCATGGCCCGGTTTCCTTAGCATTTCAAAAAAACGTATGACTCATACAAATCGCTATCACTTGACTTAAAATATTTTGCCCTTCCTTGCCTTTAAACATTGCCCTTAGCCATGCTGATGTTGCTACATGCCTTACTTCTTGCCTATCTCCACACTGCGATTTTTTAAAGCTCTATAGTAAACATTATATCTGTTACGAAAAAAAACTAAACAAAATGAACACAAAACAGTCAGCTTTAAAAAAAGAACTCGTAACTAGAAAATCCGAATGAAAAAAAATGTTAACAACAAATACGTTTTTAACACCCATCCAATTCTGCGGAATCAGAATCAACGTTGAGTTTAAGCAAGCGAATGAGCCAATTGGAGTAAAGTGCTATGCAGATTTAAATTTTTCCCCTCGTGACGAATGCAACTATCGATTTTTTTTTTGCATGCTAGCATTCTGGTTAACACATTCGTCAGTCAGCTGTTGACTTTCGCTGGTAATAGAATCTTCCTGCCTATTGGTGCCAGCCAGCTATGACTCTGACTGTAACCAGTAGAAAATGACCGAAAACTACGTGAAAACAGCGGTAGAAGCATGAAAAAATCGATTATTTCTACTATCAATGAGAGTTGGGAAATGCAAAGTCGGTCTTCGGCTTACCACTAACTTGGAGCAGGTGCATGTAAATTTTGGTGCGAATCCGTCGAAAATTGCGGGCGTGCATTCGTTACCACACACACACACACACACACACACACACACACACACACACACACACCTCCTGCCTTTTATAGATAGAGATTTCTACAAGGCTGCTGTTGCATTCAAGAAAAATCATAACGGAAACTTCAAATAATAATGATTATGCAAAAAACAATGCGATGAATGACAATACGAAAAAGAAAGGTAAACCTCTGTTTTATACCGGTCTTTTTGAAGAGAATAATCCATATTTATCAATGACTGGGTATTATCTATTGGCAAAAAGTCTGTATCAGAATTGAACCGTCAATTACATTATTCTTAACGTCTCTTAATTCCTGATCAAAGCTTGAAGCGCGGGAGGTGCCAAACAGCAACAATTCCAACCGAGTCACATCGGGCATAGAAAAAGGAAATAAATCCTATTGCATTTTCCGATATATCTTACTGGACGTAATTTTAACAAGATTATCTTTTCCAAAAGCTCCTAGGCTCAAGTAAACCGTGTTCGATTTATGACCACCTCTGGTCTTTCTCTCAGCTAAAGTCTCTTACATCTTGATCCGGTATTCATATCAGATATTAAGCGAAGTTGAGCATACAATCGGAGTAGATATTGTAACATGGCGCCCGAGAAAGGAGACGATCAGGGAAAACCAATAAAAACTGCGAAAATAGTCTCCGGTCTGATAAATAAATATACGTTCTATAAACATTTATAAAAATACGGACGATATACTTCGTGTCAAGATAAGTGTATTTCAATATATATATATATATATATATATATATATATATATATATATATATATATATATATATATCAAATATACTAAATTTATATTATATGAAGCATTCATTCTCGGCATTTATATCATTAACTTCACTAATCTTTTTTGTATGAATGATCTACCTGCATGGTCCAGCGTTGCCCGAGCTTGATTCAAAATCAAATAAACTCATATAGTAATCTTATCACTTGACTTAAAATATTTTTTGCCTTCCTTGCCTTTAAACAGGTGCCCTTGGTCGCTGAAGATGTTTCGACATGCCTTACTTTTGCCTATCTCACACTGAAATTTTTAAGTTGTATACTAAACATTAAATCTGTACGAAAAAACCTACTGAAAATGAACACAAAACGTTCAGCTTTAAAAAAGACTCGTAACTGGAAAAACCGAATAAAAAAATAGTGTCAACAACAAATACGTTTTAACACCCAAACCAGTTCTGCGGAATCAGAATCAACGTTGAATTTAAGCAAGCGAATGAGCCAATTGGAGTAAAGTGCCGAGCAGATTTAAATTTTTCCACTTGTGACAAATGCAGCTATCGATTTTTTTTTGTATGTTAGTTAACATTCGTGTCAGTCAGCTCTTGGCTCTCACGTTGGCCAGTAGAATCTTCCTGCCTATTCGTGAAATTATGGAGGCAGATGATCACCACCACCCTGAAGACAACATAAATGTGGTTATACAGAAGGATGCTGGGAATGCCACGAACTGAACACGAGAACAATGGCATAGATTTAGAGAAAATGAAAACAAAATGGACGCTTAGAATAGTAGAGTGAAAGTTGAAATTCCTAGAGTACATAAAGCAGAAATTGTTACGGTTTTTTGGGTATATAACGCATATAACTAGTGAGCGAGTCAGAATGACTTATTTCCCTTTATAGTCGACCAATGCAAGGTTGACCAATCCGAAGCCGCACAACACTGTATTCGTCGTGTATAAAGGCGGCCATCTTGTTTCGTCTACCGGAAGGACCAAAGGCGACCAGGAGAAGGATGAACTACACTCTGTTGTGATATCCACTGCGAACCTCCACTATGCTTTGCTACTGTCTCGAAAGATTCACTGCCACCTCTAGTTCTATACTTTCAGCCGTCCTTGAAAATGTCTAACAGAAATAGCTTGAAGAAATTAACACTCACAGGACATACTGAAGACATGATGTTCAGAGGAAAGCAGCTCATAACCTATCCAAACAGATTGTATAAATACATAGCAAAACAGGCATTTGGAAAGGATGGGAAGTTGTGGATAGCCTACGACCTAAAATGACACGACAAACAGAATAAGATACCTACTGTACATAGACAGTGTAATATCAACCTGTATATACCTTGACGTATACAGGATGAGATGAGTTTTAAGATGGAAAACAGCTTACCGAAGCGTTTATTCTGAGAAGGAACTTCTCCAGTCAAATAAGAGTTTTATAGATTTAGTAAAGAAAAATCTAAAAAGGGAAAAATATTCCTCGCAAATGCAATAAACATCGGTTATAGATTTCATCGAGACATTAAAGCCACAATGACTCTCAACATTTAAAAGATAATGGTCGATGTCAAATATATCTAAAGCATGAAATCATTCAGCGTTTTTATCGCTGTTATCTCTATGTTGATTTTTTTTTAATTATACCACAATTTTTTAATCTTGGTTTCTGGAATATATGCTTTTATAAATATCAACGAAAATTTTCTTACTGCTGAGAAAATGTTTTATTCTTTATAATAGAGACATTCTTGTTTAAAAATGAACCTTATTTTTCAGGTGAAATTATTTTCTGAGCTATTAAGAAGTTTTCCCCGTTTTTATAAATGAGATGAATTCTTTTAATAAATATCATTGTATAACTGAAGCAGATCATATCCGGCTCAAAGCGTATTCATATGATTGTTCACGGCATCTGAACTGGTATTTGATCTAGAAAAGATAGGGATCAGTTTATTTGAAATTCACGTGGGTACTCGATAGTAAGTTTTACATTATCAAGTTACTTTTTTGTGCTTAGTAGATTTTTATTGTGGAGATATACTAAAAGAACGTTAATATTTTTCGAATAAAGTGTTTTGTCCTCTAGTATCAAATAAATTTGCTTAGTAAGAAAGATACATGGGTGAAGACGTTGCGAATATATATATATATATATATATATATATATATATATATATATATATATATATATACACATACATATATATATATACATAAACATATATAAAATATATATACATATATATATACATATATATACACATATATATACATATATATACACAAACATATATATAAACATATATATACATATATATATATACATATATAT
>CAHIKZ030000985.1:792500-820000 GCA_903632075.3 Acanthosepion pharaonis | reverse complement strand
TATATATATATATGTGTGTGTATATATATATATATAAATATATATATATACATATATATATATATATATATGTGTGTGTCTATATAATATATAATAAATTATATATATATCATATATAGATATTATGCAAATTATATATATATCATATATATTATGTAATAAGTTACATATATCATATATATTATATAATATATATATCATATACATTTTATAATATGTGTATATATCATATATATCATATAATACATATATATCATAAAATATATATATCATATATATTATATAATAAATATATATATAACTATATATTATACAATATATATATCATATAATATATATATCATATATATTATATAAGAAATATATATATAACTTATATATTATATATATATATATATATATTTATATAATATTTATCGTATTTATTTTATAATAATATATATATAAATACCATATATATAATATAATAATATATTTATGTCTCATATATCTTATATAATATAATATATATCATATATGTTATATAATATATATCGTATTTATTTTATAATAATATATATATATATATATATATAATATAATAATATATAAGTATTATATATCTTATATAATAATGTATATCATATATATTATATAATAATATATAAATTGTATCATATATCTTATATAATAATATATATCATATATATTATATAATATATATATATCATATATATTATATAATAATATATGTATACATATATATTATATAATATATATATATATCATATATATTATATAATAATATATATATACATATATATATATATTAATCATATGTACTTTATAATCTGTATATATAATGGATTTTAAAAAAATATATATTATGCTTTACTTTCCACAATTTTGAGGCTAAGAGTGGATATTTCCACATATTAAAATGAATTATTTTTCCTTATTTTTTTCGATGTGAAACATCTCTTTTTGTGTGTGGTAGTGACTCAAATGTCTTTCTTGAACTGGCAGTGAGAAGGTTCTTTGGCGGGAAGGGTAATAAAACAATTAAGATTGGTCCAAGACAAGGTGAAGCAAGATATCTGTATCCTTATCCTTTAATGACACCTATATGTTCTTAGATCTATTCATATTGTTTTTGTTTTGTGTGTGTTTTTTTGTCAGCTTGTGTATGTATACATATATTCACTCTTCATATATACATACTGTCTAAAATTTAAATAAATGTTTATATGAACATAAAACAGATATGGTACAAAAGAATGCAACAAATGCGTTTGGTGCCCATCGTAACGAGACTGCCCACAACTTTGACATAAAATAATCCTATTCTGATCAAAGGAGAATATAATTCACAAATAATTAAATGTCTAGAGAGTGTCTCTACTCGCAAGGTGATTTGCAGTAAAATTCTGTCCTAAATCTTACATTTCATCATTTCTGGGTGATCTTCTAATATCACAGTGCGTGATACATAATTAGAAAATTGACGGAAAGAAAAATAAAACGACTCTAAATTTATTCGGCTGATATAAAGTATTTGCATCACCCCTCTACGGTGTGCACGTGTAGTCCTACCAACACACCATATATCATCCGATGAAGACATGAACAACGAAACGCTTGACAAATAAACATTTTTTTCATTTTTTCATACAATGTCCGTTTTTCATATAATTTTATCATAAGAATTTTAGGAAAATATATGAGAAAAAAAACAAAAACTTTCATCCGAATTTTTTTTCTTTAGGACTTCATCGCAATCAAGGACAAAAGCCCGTCACAGGAAAAAATTATATATATATATATATATATATATATATATATATATATATATATATATATATATATATATATATATATGCCATACTACTGTGTAGAATTCTCTGTTTTGGTAACCATTACAGATGGCGTTTCTTTAATCATTGTAATTTCCGTTGTTTCTCGGTCAATTCTATGCTCCTATCCTTTTCAATCTGTCTGTCTTTCATTCAATTCTATAGCCAAACCATAAATTCCTATTTTCTGAATGCACATCCTTAACAAATCAAAAATCTTCCATTTTTAGACTTGGCTTATAATGGTTTCACTGGCTTATTTGCACTGTCGCGAACGTTTCATTAGACTAGTACAACATTTATATTTCTATATCCATTTTTTTTCTTTCTTTTCATATTCCGATAATGTTACAATTAATTAATGACTACGTTAGACAGGCATTAATTTATATGAAAACTGATTCAAAAAATGTTTACATCCGAGACCTTTTGGCACGAAAATGAAAACGTAGAGAATAAATAATAAGAAGACTGAATACTGCAAATAACCCAAAGCACGCATAAAAATTACCCAAACTGGCGTCTGGCCCAAGAATATTAAACAACAAAAAAATCAGTTCAGCGTTTAAGGATTCCTAACTTGTTCAATGTATTTGCTTTGGATGTCTTTCAAGAATGTCTTTAGATCAGAGTGGCTGACTTTATCGAAATTGGCTTTCATGCTAACAAGGTCGAATCCTTCGGTTGTAATCCTTTTCAGTAAACGTAAGGCAATCAATTAATGCATTATATATATATATATATATATATATATATATATATATATATATATATATATATATATATATATATATAGAGAGAGAGAGATAGATAGATAGATAGATAGATAGATAGATAAATATATATATATATATATATATATATAGAGAGAGAGAGAGAGAAAGATAGTAAATATATATATATATATATATGAAAAGTGTATATAAATATAAATAAATATATATATGTATAATTTATATATTATATACGGTACTTATTAGAAAGCGCTCAATATCAGAGATAGAGCTAACATATTTGGTTTGATAGATGTGAGTTCATATATATATATATATATATATATATATATATATATATATATATATATATATATATATATTTATTTATTTATTAGGCTGTAACGGTACCCCTGTTATATATTCAGAGATTCCTGATAAAATCCAAAGAAGAATCTTCATTTTTATTGGTCCTGACGTGCCATCTTTGATTCAGGTAATTTCCCCACCACAATAACGTAAATTCCCTATGTCTTTTCTGTAAATAAGGATTGATCTGATGAACGTTATCTGTGGTACGTAGACTTTATGAACGTTAAGTGTAGTAATAGATTGTCAGCAAATTTTTATCATTTTATTGTTGAAATGTCTTAATGTATCTCTAGTCCAATGCTTATGGTTTTTTTGTTTCTTTGGTCTTCTTGCTTCTTGCTTTCCAGTAAACTTTAAACTGTAGCGACAGGCCATATTGTTATACTCTGAGGATGAGACAGCATAGAAGGATCTGAATTCAAGGAAAACTGAGTGTAGTAAATCCAATTAGACTTCCATATTCGTAATACTGACTGACTACTACCCGAATAACTTCAACGCATACACACATGATATCCACTAAGTGTTGACACTGAAAACACGTTACATTATATATATATATATATATATATATATATATATATATATATATATATATATTTATTTAAAAATATGATTCCAAATCGCTACATAAGAGGTCTCATGTTTCAAAACAAGAGCCGAAAACTTAAATATAATCCTTTAAATTAAATTGAGTTGAAAGTAAAATGGGCTCCGTTCCATCTTCAAGCGAAATTTTGTTGGAATAACATATATCTGAAATTTACTTGTTTTAAAATTGAAATCAAAATCCCCATGGTAACAGCTATGGTGAATTGTCTAAATTGGGTAGGCGAGTGTAGGTGTTTATAATAAGTAGCGGTATAGAGATACTTTCAAGGTGTCAAGTCAGGAAAGGTGGGGGTGTCAAAAATGAAACGGAAGATGTATTGGCCATCGTCTAGTTTGCTTGTCTATGGAGATTTATTTATTTATTTTATTTTATTATGAAAGGGAATTGTGCATATAAAAAGAAAACTTTCGTAACGTTTGTTTTTTGACGACTTCATAAAGGGTTATCTTATATGTAAGGTATTTAAACTACTAATTTAGGCTATGGATTATGAAGTGTGTTATGTTGTATGCATGTTTGTAGTTAACTATTCCTACTATGAATCTGATGATTGGGCTATTTGTTAAACAAGTTATATAAAAATATATATATCTATATATACGTGTGTGTGTGTGTCCATTTTAAATAAGGTCAAGTAGCTTTCCTTTTTGGCTATTTATTTAGCGTTCTTCAATTTGGTTATGGTCGTCAAACAAACATACACATTTTGGAATATTTCTTTCACAAGCCAACAGATATGAAAATATTTAATTAAAAGAAAAGTTTTAAATTATAATCCATTATGAAAAATAAATGAAAGCATAAATATTTTACCAAATTAAAATAAAATAGGATATTATAATGACATTAAGAAAAAATTAAAATATATGTATACACTACAGTTCGAAAATTTGAGATGACACTAGAATTTATTTAATTTGGTAAAAATATCGTTGTTTTGTACTTTAAATAAAAGAAAATTTTCATGAAATTAATTATAATCTCAATGGAAGTTTTATTGCAACAAAAATAAAAAAAATGGTCATATTTTGGCCTTGGCAAAATATTCTCCTTTAACCTTGATTGCTGTAACCAACATTTTTGGTATGCGTTGCAAAAGATTATCAGAATATAATTGTGATAACTGATTCCATTCTTTTTTTAATGACTTTTTGACTCTTCTCTCAACTTCATCCCGCATTATTTGTAGGAATTCTTCAAGATTTGGAACTGTAATATATATATATATATATATATATATATATATATATATATATATATATATATATGCACATACACACACATATATACACACTCACAAACATATATACAGACATATTATATACCCACACATATATACACACAGACATATATAACAAATACACAAGCATATATGTATATATATATATAAACACATATATGCACACATATATACACAAACATATATATATACACACACATACACACACGCATATATATATACGAACATATATATACACACAAACATATATACAAACACACATACATACACTCAAACATATATACACGAAGACACACACACATATATATATATATACAAAACACATATATATACACACTCATACATGCATACACACACACAAATATATATATATATATATATATATATATATATATATATATATATATATATATAAGTGAACATAGAAGTCAACACTTAGAGGCTCTAAGTGTTGACTTCTATGTTCACTTTATTTACACACGCTCTGTCACTGATATTGAGCACTTTATCCCATAAATATAGCACACCTTCAGACTATGTTTCTTTATATATATATATATATATATATATATATATCACTTCTTTGTATCTTTCATAGTTATTCTTGATTTTCACAGTTGGAGTGAAAAAAATTTTTATGAGCGTTCATAAATTTTGAAAATTATGAAGATCTCACTATAATTATTTGTTATTTCTGTTTATAAATTCTATTTGCAAAATAATATCCTTATTTGCCTTGATAAAGTCCATCAGAGGAAGAAAACTTATTGGTAAAGTAATGCCTTGAATGATGATGTAATTTTCAAGAAGAAAACTTGATTTACTTTCAAAAACTTTACATATTTCTGTCCGCGAAATTCGGTCAGTAGATTTTTTAAAATGACACGGTTTATTAGCTCGTTATTGGCAGTTGTCCGAGAAGCAAAATTCACCTTCCACTAACAAGGCATTAGCCAGCCAAGATTTATTCATTTCAAAACTTAGCGCGCTACTAATGCACAAATTGATGATATCTTTAAAGTGGATAAAGCTAGGAATGTGTTACTACAAATAATACAGCGATAAATATTTCGCATTAGGTGGTATAGAGTGTGCTTGATCTGAATAAATGTACTGACGAATTTTAACACCGAAATCGTCTTCGTGGAAATCTGAACTTTCCAAAATATACCTTCTATCTATGGAAAAATATGTTTACTCCAAGAGGTTTTTTCTCCCGCATAAGGAGAACGGTAACTCGTGAGTGCATCGACGTGGGGAGCAATAAAAACCGGTGCAAGAAACAACAAATCAGTGGAAGCAATTTGATGCTTGAAAGCGTTCCGCTGGGGAAATCTTAGACATTTCTGTTTAATGCAAAGGTCTTTATTCGCGTACCAACAACCCAAATATCATGGAAACCAGGTACAGCCTTTATTAAGCAAAAATAACATTAATTTGTTTATTTAACCATTAATAGACTATTGCACGCATTTCAGTGAAATATTAAAATGGAATTTTTTTTTAAATATTTTAGAGGGCATTTTGATTCTATATTTAACAATTTAAGTATAGTTTAGTTTATGTTAGCTCTGTTAAAAAACTAGCGGTTACTAAATGATAAAAAGGAATTAAATAATTCATTTTGTTCTTTGTTTTATCGATATTTTCTTTACTTATATATTTTATTTTATCTGAATTTTTGCATATACATATACGAGAAATTTCAAATTTTATAATTCAACTTTCAACACATGCAGCAATGGCGGTCCCAAATGTAATGCTGAGTATTCTACTGAGAAGAAAAATTATGGCAGAGAGTATATATTTTTTTAGTGAGCACATATTTTATTACAACGTGAGTATATATTAAGTTAAAAAAAATTTGCATGTGACACAATTCGTATTTTAAAATAGTTCATATATATTTATATATATATAACATTTATATATATATATATATATATATATATATATATATATTTTTTCTCTGAAAGTTTGTGTGTGTATCAACAGAAATTATGTAACAATGTTAATGGTTAAAAAAAAATAATTTTTTTTGCAAAATAAATGATTTACCTTGTTTTAATGATGCTTAAGTTGTTCGTAATTTAATTTCTTATTTCAATATATATATATATATATGGAGAGAGAGAGACAGATAGATAAATATATATTTATATATATTTATTTAGAGAGAGAGAGATTATATATTAAAAATCCCAAATTCCCCAAAAAACTGCATGTATAGTCTCAAAAATTAATTTAATTCGGATGAAGTCTAAATGACGAAACACTTCAAACATAAACGATTTTTAAATTTGTCAATAAAAAAAACATCCGATATTATTTTGATATATAACATGTATATATTGTCCTCTCTCTTATATATATATATATATATATATATATATATATATATATATATATATATATATATATATATATATATATATATATGTGTGTGTGTGTTGTATATAATAATTAAATTTGAGTATATTTGTAAAATAAGAATATGTAGAAAGAAAATTGAAAAACATAGCTGACGCTTTCGTCGTCTGGGCGGACTTTATCATCTCAATTTCTTAATTCATATATATAAATATATATATATATATATATATATATATATATATATATATATAAAATATATTCAAAAAATGTAATAGGTTGGAATCTAGACACCGTGTTACTTTCTCCAAAAGAAATAATTATAATAACCATTTGAAGAATGTGTTATAATGGAAACGAACCATATATATTTTGATTTAGTGTTTTATGCATGACCAGAACTAGATGATTGTACAGTTCCATTGTTAGCCTGCTCGTTTACAGAGAAAATATTATAGAAAAGGAAGTCAAACAGATAGATGTTGTTTCTTGTATATATATGAACATATATATCAAATATATATTATATATACGACATTAACAATAGAAAAAATAAAATGTTTTTTAAAATTCCGTTACTATATATTTGATTATTTCAAAGATTGACCTAAAACAAACGCAAAGAGTATACTCTGGAAATATATTAATATATATAGAGTGTATTCAAAATTATTTTATTCAGTTGTACGAAAAAATACGAAATTTACAACAACAAAAAATGACAGTATTTCTCAAGTTTTATATAAATAAATAATATCCATAGACATTCGATCAATAAGTCTTGTCAAAAATGTATAATGGAAACTGCGTAGGGTACATATAATTTTTTATCAACTAGTAGTGGAAACTTTAAAAGAAAAACGAAAATTTATGAAAACAAGAAAAAAATGTCGGCTAACAAATACGAGCATCAACAGAATAAAAATCCATTTGCGTTTGCATTCATTTGGAAAGAAATATGTCGCACTTTATCATAGACACAGACAAACGTCAGTAAATGGAAAAACATGGAGGACCGCACTTAAAATTTCCCAACTTCAAAGACGTTATTTCACATGAAGAAAACTCGGTTTCTAAGTACATATGTTCTTCCTATATTTCTTATGGCATTTATGTGCCTATAGTATGGGATAGTTATACCTATACAGTTTTTTTTTTTTGTTTTTTTTTTACACAGTTATATTTACTATGTACAATGTCCGGGGGCCATTCAAGTTATAGGCTTACAAAATAAGAAACATATTTTATGGTGATAGATGGGGGAGATAACGGTTAATTCTAGACATGAACATGTTAATATTGTTGTAATCGAGGAAGCATACTCTTGGGAGTCGCTTCCACAGGCTATTAGTTCGCAGGAAGAAGCTGCTTGTGTGGAACTTACTTCTTTCTTTCTAACGGAAGGAATGAGGGTGTTTTGGTATGTGATTGCCATGGCGGGCCCTCGCCGTGAAGATACGAACTGGCGGAACAAGGAGTGCATTTCGTCCGAGCTCTTTACATAGAGCAGCAATAGGCTTGCTACATACCGCCTTTGAAAGAGAGGTTGGTGTATGTTAAATAATTTGTCAATCATATTGATTCAGAGATGCCTTTCGACTCTATCGAGGCTGGAAAGTGAGGAACAGACAGCTCCTGTCCAAATACAGCAGCGGTTCTCCATTTTAGGTCTGATCTTATTTTTTAATGGTAGAGGATAAACGAAATTTTAGGTACATTATGGAGCGGTACAGCAACCGGCCATTTTTCTCGCATCTTTAGCGATGGTTAGCTATGGTACTAAATACAGAATGGCTTAATTACAAGACTATAGTCGAAGACTTAGCTGACACGCAATATAGGAAATCATTCAAATAAAAAGGTGATTGTTGATTCATGATGATATTCTTCTACATGCCGTGACCCCAAATCTGTTCTCCACAACTTCCTATCCCTTATATCACTTAATAAATTTTGTCTTTTTTCTATCCCTCCTAAACCCCGTTCTGCAAACCATTTACTCATACTCACTAGGTTATGCGTTGTTCTCCGCGGTTTGTCTTGTCTTCAATCTGCCCTCAGAGTATCAGACTTTCCGAGCATTTTTTCTTCATTATGTTCCCCTAGAAATTCCAACTGTCTCTTTCTGATATAACGTTTATGTATCAGTTTTTGTTTCCACATTCTCTAAAACTTCGTCTTTGCTCACATGTTCGGTTCATCGTCTCCTCGGCATCCTACATTACTGTTGGCTCAAGTCTGTTCTTCAGCTGTGAGGAGCTTGTCCCGCCTTCCCTTCGTAACGATAAAATATTCTTTTTTTGTTTCTAACGAATAAAAACAATATCACTTGAGATGACATGTTGTAGATGAATATTTTGGAAAGATCTTTACGTAAAACCTTTGTTCGAAGATCACGAGAAATAGAAGAAATCATTAAAAGTCTCTTGAAATTAAAAAAAATGGTATCAACGGAACCGTTCTGGAAGGAGAGAACGTTAAGAAAATTTCCAATGAAAATAATTTTCTTTCCACAGGGAGTGTCATAATTGTTGGCATAATTATTGAATCTCTGCTTTCTTAGCTATCTTAAACTGGTCAATACTAAGGATGGATCATGTTAATGGGTCCTCCCCTTTTCTATATAAGTGGACTCTACCAAGTGTTACTTGGACTGCTGCCGTTAAATACCCAGAGTTAGACAGTCAGTGAGAGTAGTCGGATAGAGAGAGGATATACGGAGAGTGAGAGAATATACGAACGGAGATAGTGTGAGGTAACCTCGTGTAGAAGTCAGTTACAAGCACTTAGACTCTAAGGAAGTCCTACTTCGAGACTGTATATATCTATCTGTATTTGCTACTAACCGCGTTCCTGGATTTACTAACAGTATTACTCTTTGTATGATTGTGTAAATACATTTTATTTCTTATATTTAATTATTGCGTTTGTCAATCCTTGGAGACCGAATTCATCTCGGAATCCACAACAGATCACAAAAATGAATGTTGCGAAAATATAAGCCAATTCAAAATGTCTTCTGGGATAAAGAAAATACAATTTTCTATAACAATAAATTATCAGTCTTTCTTCTCACAAACCTGTTATTATTTGCTTTGACGCTTAGTAACCCCTTGCATCTTACTGGGATTATCACATTGTTTGGGGTGAAATTATTGAAAAAAATGTCTATAAGCTATACAATATTAAGATGACAAACACAGAAATGGCATATCACTTCACAAACATTTCTTGTTCAATCATGTAATTCGTACTATTTTATTCGTGAGCTTCAAGTAATGATGAAGTTATTCTCAGTGACTAGAACAGCTATGAAAGTTGCTCTCGATTATTTTATTTTATTTTATTTTTTGCGATGTATATGTTCAAGAAGACGTGCTGTAAATGTTAGCAAGTGAATACATTATCGGCAGCTATAGTCTTCAGAAATTTAAATGTAAACACAATCGCCATCTTCTTTCTCCCTGCATCCTGTTCTGTTAGTCATTTTCTCCTCATCAAGCCTTGCGTCGTAGTGTCATTATCGCCTTGATTTGGGATAAAATTATTACAAAAATGGAAAACAAATCTCTTAGTGGATATATTAATAAGTGTCAGCAAAAAGTCGAAAATTCAGATTAGATGAAAATGAAAAAATGTAAAAAAAAAAACAAAAAATAAATGTAATCAGACGCAGAATGCTCTCTCTCTCTCTCTCTCTCACACACACACACACAAAATATACACATAATTATCTGTGTGTATATGTATGTTTGTGTGGTTGTGTCTGTGCGCGTAAAATGGATAATTTTAATATATGCTATATTTACGTGTAAATGTGCTCAGCATCAAAGAGAAATTATGTAAATATAAAAGTGTACATTGATGTCAACATCCAGTAGTGGCAGTCTGCTTCAGGCGTTAACTCTATCCTCAGTGACTTCCATGTTTGCCTGAAGATGATTTTCAAGCCTGAAACAACCTGTCGTTGTTGAACTCAGTGTCCAGCATGCTGGTTTACAGAGAGCAAGTCTCTGAAAGAAGAATGTTACTTTCCCGCATGCAAGGTGAATTAAAATTACATCAGGATTTTAAACGATGTTCGAATTTAACTTCATTTTTGTTGATTATATTTTTTTATTTTACTGCATCCACAATATCATGTAAACATATTTTCGCTAAACTCATTGTGTTTCAATATTCCTTTTGATGTGCTATGTCATTTCAAAAAGTAGAGGATATTAGCTCTCTACAGCTTCCTCACTTATCCTTTACAATCTAACACTTGAGCCATTACAATTTGTTCAACATTCTCTACCCAATTTCGCAACCTCACATTGGCCAACAAATTAAGACATACTGACCATTTCTTTTGAGCGATTTAATACATGGAAACAAGAATGGAATTTTCTGCAACACTTACTGTCGATTCCTTAACAGTTATAAATTGGTTGCAAAATAAGGAAAGGTGTCTTATTCCTCTATATGTCCAATCAGTTCGGTGCCGATCACGGCTCTCCAAAATGTCCTGAAATTTGCAGCTCTTAGTTTTGTCTTTTCGGTACCACTGCAAGCTCGTTGGGTAGGTTAAGCGCTCTTTTCCACGATCTCACTAGCCTACAATTTGATCTGCAAATGTCATTTTCAAAGTCCTCTTTCCTCATTATGTACCCTAGATTATTCGGCTGCCTCTTTCTGATCGCACGTGAAGGGCTCTTATAGAAATAAAAAAAAAAGTTGTTTCCATTCTATCTTAAACTTCGTCGTTATTCATATGTTCACGTGTATCCTCAGCATTATTCTGTAGAACCATATTTCTGTTACTTCAAGTTGGTACTTCATCTGTGATAAGATTGTCTGGCATAACTGCTCTACAAGAGGACCAATAATACTCAACAAAGTACAGTTTTGTAACGAATTTTCTTTCTGTGTCTTAACACTCTCCTTAGCTTTAAATAGGTATCATTCACTATCTTAATGCGTCTTCGGATTTAGGTCTCGCATTTTCCATCCTCTCTTCAAGAGCGACACTGAAATCAGAAAATGTCTTCCGCAATAGTTAGCAGGGTATAGAATCGGACAGCATCCCACAAACTGCATTTTAAATGAAGACTAAATTTGGTTTCACTATGACAATCCGAGACGTCGAAAATTATAGACGTCTCCCGGATTGCCTTCAGCATTAATAGTATACCCTATCTCATTTGCAAAAAATGT
Source organism: Acanthosepion pharaonis (assembly GCA_903632075.3). NCBI lineage: Eukaryota > Metazoa > Mollusca > Cephalopoda > Sepiida > Sepiidae > Acanthosepion > Acanthosepion pharaonis. The sequence continues at coordinate 807,664 of CAHIKZ030000985.1, read as the reverse complement.
TTTGACTGCGTATTTGGAGGCGTATGAAAGTCGTAATAGTTTATAAATTACCAGAGCAGCCTGGTAAAACAACGCTGTAACATTCGAAACAGGCCATTTACAAAACGAGAAAGCCGTAGAATCATTTTACTGCAAGATGACATTCGTTCGCACGTTGCTCTTTTGGCCTAAATAAGAATTATTGAGTTAGAATGAAAGTTTCTTCCTTACGCGGCATTAGATTTGATAAATGTAACAATCATTCACTTTCACACCGCTGTAAGGCAACCCCCTTGCCTTTTTTTTTATAAATACATTCAAGGTAATTGATTGGATGTGATCTTCGATATGATACTTAGATATTTGGAATTTAAGTGCTGTACTAGACTGGTGATGAGGTTTCACCAATTTAGAGTTGAGGTGGCTAAATGTTACCAGATGATAAATGTTATGCTGACAGTTGCCTCGCACTTCTCGCTTGTGGAACTCAGTTCCGGCTTCACACTTTCAAGCCAGCTCTAATCTGGGAAAGTTTAAATGCAATGTCAATCAATTTCTACTCACCTTCCTGATTACTCTTCTTTTGTTCTCACACCTGAATGTTTTTGTTTCTAACACTTCAACAGCCAGTAACCCCTTGTGTTGCAATGGCCGTACTGCTTTATTTGTGAGGAACTCGATTAAAAACAAAACAAAAAAAATCCTTATATGTCCCCTAACTAAAATCCCTGATGTTCAAACTTTACTTTGACGATTTTACTACGTCAAAGACAGAATCGTTTTATCAAGACGGAATACGAAACTAAGCGTTAGGTTGGCGCTAAGTAATTAAAAAAATAAATAAATCAAGACAAAATCCTGATTGTAAATATTTGAATTATTCTTTGTAATAAAAATTCCAAATTTTCCTGAAATTACTTTTCATTTTATTAATTATTTTAAAGTATACTTTTTTTTACTTTTAAAGATAAATAAGTAAAAATTCTAAATTTTAAAATGTAATCGTTTAAGAAGATCGCATTTGCTCGAAGCGTTGTGTCGGTAATAACATTCATATCAACCAAGATTAGTACAATAATTCCAAATAGTACAATAATATAGGTAATTTCTAATCTCAGAAATCTCTCATTTAATATTTCGAAGATAATCGCGCTGAATATTAAGCATTGTGTTTGTGTCTTCGTGGATATTAATTTGCCATATCATTTCCAACTGGGATGACATGTAATTTCCTTGGATCGAAGCAATTAGTCAACCTAATAAAAATACGCTCGAAACATTTTCACATACTTGTCTAACATTATAGTTCTTTATCATTGTCTTGAATAATACAGAAGAAAGCTTTCTTTAGTGTTCTTCATTACAGTAAAATTTCTAATATATAATGATGTTAATGATAGTCACTTTGAAATAAAAGAATAATTAAATAATTCAGAAATTTAAGTAAAAACTGATATATATATATATATAAATTGGACTTTGGGGGCTTACAGTACCAGGTGTTCCCAAGCGGTCCCCCATCTAAGTACTGACCTGGCTCTACGATGCTTAACTTCGGTGATCGAACGAGAACCGGTGTTTCAGCGTGATTTGACCGTAAGCCAACCCTTACCTCACAGTCGGTGTGGTGGGGGGGGGGTAAACGGTAGTGTCAGAGCTATGCCGCCCGGAACTTCGTTCTTGGTAGGGCCACCCAAGGCGGACAGGTCTGACACACACGCCGGCTAACAAGGGCTCTGGTGAAAATCCAAGGAGCGTCTGCATCGGTAACCGGCGGCTTCTGGTCGTTCCTGTCTCTGCGTCTGTGGGAACCCCGCGGCAAGCAAGAACGTTATCCGAGTAGGCCTGGGTACCCTACTTCTGTAATTTATCCCAAGAATCTTCTTCTCATAACAGGAAGAAGCCGGCTCAATCCGCCCAGGGTGAATGCCGCATCAGTACAATACAGTAGTATATATATAAATGAAGTCCAATTTTTTTTTGACAAAAATGTTTACATTTTCTAACATTAATATATGCTTATATAATATACGAAGATATACTTTAACGTGGTGTAATGGTTAGTAAGGTTGTCTCGCTATATTAATTACGACTAAGTAGTGAGTACGATTATCACTGGGTGCTCCATCTAAAATTCGCTTAATTAATTACTATATATATATATAAGAAATCTACTCTTAAATTATTCCTATTCTATCTACCGTGTGCTTTGTGGCATATAAGACCTCCGTGATGAGCTTTTGTTAAATGAATTGTTCCATGTGGTGGATGGACTTGTCGAAAACCCAATCTTTCTACTCTGAGAAAGATTTGGCTTTCTGTCGCAGTTTTCCTTACCTAAGACGACCACAAGTTCGCATACTAACGGTTTCCATTTTAGGAATAGAGAGTTTTCTGTCTCCGCTACTATTTAACCTATAACTAGGCGGACAAGGCATGGGTTCATTACTTGCTGAAGGAAACTTGAGTAAAAGGGAACTTGCTGATTACTCGTTCCGCTGGCCTAACCATTATACCAACCGCATCTGCTTTTATGTCGTACCCCTACGTCAGTGGGCGACGATGGTGACGTAGCGTTGTAACCAAACCTTTCTGCAAGTAGCCAATTAATTCTTGACCCCATGGAAAACATCTGCATGAATGATAAGAACCAATATTTCCCAAGGTAAATCCACCCAGTTCCCAACTCAGCCTCTAATGCATATATTTTATCCAATCTAGACACATTTTCATGGGAAAACGAGATACATTTGCCGGAGTTAATTTTATCCATTGGCGCAAGCGTGCAGTTAATTGCGTGCATACTGAATTCTTTAACCTACCACGCGAACATGAGCAAATGGACATCGGATAAAGTTTCAATAGATAGAATGATTCCTTTTCTACGGCTTATCAACAGTTTAAACGTTGTTTATTATAAGAAAATATTTTTTTGCATTGTAAGAGTTTTTTGGAGATAATAATCTTTTACAAAAGTCCTATTAATTAACCCATAGTTAGAGCGAGAAGATCTGGATTCATACGTTTCCTAAGGTCATTTCGCGCGAAACTGAATATAATGAACCCGATTGGAATTGGAACTCGGCTCTCCGATTCTAAATTTTTTGCCGTTACCCATTTCACCACCAGCACATCCAAGCTTACAGCACTTGGTATTCCCAATTCGTCACCCACCCAGGTACCAACCAGGCTCGATGTTGCTTAAATTCGGTGATCTTACAAGAACCGGTGTTTCAATGTGTTTTCTCCGTAAGCCAAGGTTATGGGGAGATAACAAGAATATAACATTTATTAAGAGCTACAAAGGATAGGAACGTTTGGAGAGCCATGCTTGTGAACGTCCTGATGGTTCAAGACACACAGAAGAAGAATATTTATTGCCCTATACGTAACCATGTTCGATGTACTGTGTGACGCATTCTTTTTTCGTCTTTATTCAAACTTGATCTGTCAATGTTGTCTTTCTCTTGCTCAAACAATGATGATACAGCCAGCGTTCACTTTTCGCGTCGGGAAATGTTTATAATATCGTCTCTGCTGTTCGACATGGTTTTATCCTTGCGCCATCTCAGAAAGGTACTCACCTCAATTGTATGTAATTACTGAACAATCTGCGCAGCTTCATAAATATTTTATACTGTGCATCTGCTCAAAACAATTTCGTGTTTATCGAAGTGATAGAATTTATTTTTTTCTTGACCATAAGAACGACATTCGACACACCAAAATTAATACATACATGTTTTATATCTGTCTATATTTATGAGATGATGTATTATACCAATTTACGCTATTTACATCGTTCAGACTGTTTTTTTTCCATCTGTATTGCCGTATTCACAACGTTTCGACCGTAGTAAGAACCGGCCTTCTTCAGCCGATTGGAATTTTTAACTGAACCCTTTATTTTTCCTCCGGGGTGGATTGTTCTAGTTCCACGTGCCATGCCTCTCCCGAATGTTTCAGTAACAGTTACCTCTCTTTGACTCAACTCTCCTCAAGGACACGTGGCCCAGTGGATAAAAGCGTTGGTTGAATCAAGTGAGTTGTCGAAAAGAACGAGATCAATCTACCCACGTGGGCGAAATAAAGGGCTCCGTTCGAAATGACAATCACCTGAAGAAGGCCGGAATATGACAATAAAGAAGAGGACAACGGTCCGAATAAGTTAAATAAACAGAATGTCTACTCAAATATGTGCGTGCAGTAAAAAATAAGAGATGATAACACTTACAGAACAGACCAACCGGTTTCGTTCCCAAGCTCATCAGGGTCGACTGGGAACAATTTAACAATTATCGCAATATATATTGACTCACGCAAACACCCAACATACAATTAAAAAAATGAAATGATTAATGGTATGAGGGGAAAAAAATTCAAACCACGCGAACTTGCACAAGCGCAAAGGGAAACAAAATGTTTTAATTGTACGTAGGGTGTTTGCGTGAGTCAATATATATTGCAATAATTGTTAAATTGTTCCCCGTCGACTCTGATGAGCTTGGGAACGAAACCGAATGGTCTGTTCTGTAAGGTTATTCTCCCCATAATGCCTTTAGGAAATAATTTGTATCTATTCCTTGCAATATATATATATATATATATATATATATATATATATATGATAACAAAAAAAAATAGGAAACGTTCATAAATGTAACATGTTTCGCTTTTATTAAATCATCATCAGAGAATGATATATCTTTTTTTTATTTTGCGTTGTTTCATTATCATTGGTTAAGCATACTTCACGTGACATGTTAAATTTATAAACGTTTCATTTTTGCATAATTTCCTTTAAGAATTCAACTTTACAAGTTTTTGTTCCTTCTTCTATGACCGGGTATTGAACTCTTAACTATTTGGTTCAAGTCATTTCGGGATTACTCAGCAAAAGATTTTATACACTGGGACATTTATCCCAGATATTGAACTGACAACACTGAGACATGTATCCCTGGTGACATAAAAGTGGATAAATGTGTTGGTTAAAGCAATCCCAAAAATGTGGTTTGACCCAAAGAGTTATGTGTTCAATACTTCACCATAGCAAAGGGAACAAAATCACAAAGAGCTTAGTAAATAAAGGTCATTAACTGATACTGAGATATCGCAAAAAGGCATGGTACGTGGAATTAGAACAATCTACCACCGTTGATAGAATAAAGGGTTTGGGTCAAAATTCCAACGCATGTCACATCAAGAACGTCGGAGAGTACACCAACCGAAATGTCCTGAATATAGCAATAAACATGACGATAACAGTTCGAACGATGCAAATAGTGTAAATAGATGTTTATGTCATTGACTGATATTCGGTGTTGTTAGGAGGCAATAGCTGTCGTTCTTTCTAAAATCTATTTCTAATTCCTCTCTTCGAAAAATTCTTAGTTTTAATAAAAAGTGAACGGAAGCTACAATTATTTTAAACTCTAGAAAAATTAGCGAGATGTCAAACAACGACTTTCTGTTTATTTTCAACCAAATTTGCTTTTAATCAACCAAATCTGTTAAGATTCATCGCCTACAAAAAGGTATGTTTTATGCTGTAACGTTTATGAGCAGATCTTTTGTTGCCACCAGCAGCTGAACAAATCGAATAATAACTCGTCTTTACACAATGCGATCACACGTTAATTTTCTCTCCCCTAAATTATAAAAAAAAATACCTCTCTGACAAATCGACCATGGTGAGATTCGAACCCTGCTGTTATGATCAGCACGCTAACCTTATAACCACTATATAAATATATAGAGAGAGAAAGGAAGAGACAAAGAGACAGTGGGAGACAAATTGAGAGATAGGTATACAAAGAAAGAATGCTCGCACACACGCTTGTTCGTGTATACACAGAAGAAAAGACATTCGTCTGTGCATTGACCTATATTTTTGATTAGATTTTCGCATTTTTGTACACTTTGAAAAGTTTCTTTTTTTTCTTTATTGCGTTCTTACCTGCAATAGTTACGCGATCAATCAATAAATAAATCCTACATTTAATGAATGAAGAGAGACATCGTCACGTGACTGCATCTGAGAGTACCTGGATGAGGAGAAAGAAGCAGAGCTGTGTACAAATTGGAAATATTTTTTTTTAAATTGTAAAATGGGAACTTGAACAGTAATCAGAGTTCAATTTCCGATCAGCTCAGAATGGGTCTTTGTGATCAAGGAAGCGAAAGAAAATAATCGATCTAGCACATTGAAGCGAAGTAAATCTTCTTGAAAACTTGTGCTTGAGTCTATAATCGAATGGCGGATGTACGCATGCGCACTTACGTACATTCTTGCAGACGCATTAAACTCGATATATACATATTTAATTATGTCTATAAAAACAGCGTTAACCTGCTCTAGCATGTTCCTTATAAATAAAATGAACATTAATTCTTAATTTAATTTTCATGATTCATGTACGTACACAAAAGCAAATACTGGTAGTTTTTTTTTTCTTTCATTGAAAAAATATTTCCAAGTAATAATATATTGTATTTAAGTTTGTTTTTTTTCTATAAGTCTTTGGTTTCCATCAAGAACAGAGTGGCAAACGCGTAGCGTATATTATAGGCTAAGTCATGAATAACTTCTCAATATTACACTTAAGCGATGGCTTTATATATATATATATATATATATATATATATATATATATATATATATAGGCGTGTTCAGTTAAATATATCTAGACATATTATGTCTATTTTATTTTAATCCTTTCAAATTCAGGTTCAATTTATTAGTTCTGTTACAAAACTGATTAAGAAAGACACCGTAGTTTTTCTCATTCCTTTTATTTTCCCAAGTAATTCAATTTCATTCAAAATCATCTTCATGCGGAATGGCCTAGACAAAAAATTTATGTAATTGATAGCTGCAATTATTTTGTAAATGCGCATGAAACAAGCTCCGTTATAGTCAATTTAAAAATTAACACTCAGAATATGTAAGGGAGGTAACTTAATTTATATCTTACTAATGTTTTTAGATATTCAACCTGCAATTTTTAATTCAGAAAATATTTTTTTACGATTCGAGCATCCCAAAACATTGCTTTTATAGACAATTTAAAACTTTAATCAACTTCAAATTGGATCAATCAACTTCAAAATGGAACAATCAACTTCAAAATGGATTAATCAACTTCAAATTGAGAAAATATCAAAAACCTAAAAACAATCAACTTCAAAATGAGAATAAACAACTTCAAATTGAGATATTTTTTTGGTAAATTGAAATATTGGATGTATTAGCAATAATGGATTAATTCAACATAAAATTAAAAGAGGTTCTTTCAAAAAAGAGGATGCGAAAGAATGGACAATGGAGTCCCTTAGAAAGGCAAATGAAATTTGTGAAAAAGGAGTTGTCTTAGTTATTGATAACGCCCCTTGCCATACTTCAATTGAAGAAGTTGTGGAGGGGAATGAATTTAGGCAACACCAAATTTTCAGATTTGCCTCCTATAGTCCGATGTTAAATCCCATTGAAAAGGTTTGGTCAGTCATTTAAGCTGACGTAAAAAGAAGTATGGCAGACTCAATTGTTGGGATTTTAAGAGGTGATGGCCAGGGATCTTTAACTACTAAAGAATTCCGCCTCAGCAAGGTAAAAGCGATGATCTCCGAGGCAATTAATAATATTTCCTCTGAGACTTGCACTAATTTCGTATCTGGAATACAGAGATTACTTCCCGCTGTAATTAATTTAGATGATGTAATCTTTTAAATAAATTTCTTAGGAACGTTTATATTTTTTTTTATATCCCTTTTAAGTAAAAATTAAAGAATAAATATTATTTTTTTTAGTAGTATATTAATTCTCAATTTGAAGTTGATTAATCCAAATTGAAGTTGATTAATCCATTTTGAAGTTGATTGATCCATTTTGAAGTTGATAAATCCATTTTGGAGTTGATTAATTTTTTTACCTGAAAATAAGTCCATTTTGAAGTTGATTATTATTATTTTGAAGTTGAAAAGGTATAGAATTGAATCTCTAGAAATGAGTTGGAGTCAACCCAATCGAAAAATGTGTAAAAATATGGGGAATGCAATAACTAAGAATTTCACGGGCTTCCCCAAAACAATTTAAGTGCAGTACACAGTTAGCCGCTACGTCCCATTATTTTACATTTAAAATTTAACCGTAAGTCCTATGCTAAAAGTTTTTCTTTCGCACTTCTTGCTTGTGGAACTCTTTTCCGACTTCTTGCTTTTCAGTCAACTTTGAACATCCAACGTCAATCGTTATCTACCTTCTTATTGTATCTTGTTTCTTTTCGTCTTGTCCGATTTCCTTAATAATGCTTTTTTCTCAAAGTGTTTCACACTATGTAACGTCTTGTCTCTTAGTGGCTTTATCGCCTTGCTTGGACTGAAATGATTTTAAAAAATTAAACTCAGTTCCTCGGATTCAAATTCCTAGGCAATTAGAATCGTCTACAAGTTTTAGTTTTATTTTCTTATAACTGGGTCTTCTAGACAAGTAAATCCTAATGTATTACATTTATGGCATCTGAAGACTAATTTAAATTCTGGAATTAGAAATCATTACATTCACAGATGACAAAGAAACGTAATAGATGACATTTTTCTGATCGCATATCTCCCAAAGGAATATAGAATTGAAAATAAAATTAATAAAATAAATGCAGGTGTCTGCCGTTTTACTATACTATTGATGTTTAATAAAATTTTCATTTTAAATGTCGGTTTGTATTAGTAAGCTGTTTCATCGAAATAATAGAAGTGAGCAAATTTAAATCGAGATAATTCATATGCGGTGAATAATAAAATATAGAACAATGATTGTCTCTGTGTCCTCAGAGCTTTAACTAGTTTTGTAGTAACAGTAGTAATTAGCATATTGAACTAAGGACAAGAACTATGAAAAATATTTTAAAATGCTTACGTTCTCACAGATATATTAAGGATATCTGTCCGTATTTCTGGGATGAAGAGTTACTATTATCTACATTATTTACACGCGGACTGTTGTCATCACCTTGGTGGCTATTATCACAACGTTTCGGCTATTTTGACCTCCTTCATCAGATGTATGTCGATCTGTGTAACCTGTAGATTAAATTTTTTTTTTTCAGTTCGGAAGTCCCTGTAGGTTAAATGCACCTGATGAAGGCCGGCGAGCCCAACGGACGAAACCTTGTGATAATAGCAACAATAACGATAAGAAAATTTGTTCGCATGTAAATACATTAATGATTTACACTGTTTACATTATTCAGACTATTGTTCTCATCTTTTTCGCTATATTTATTACGGCGTTTCGGCCGTTGTACACTCCGGCCTTCTTTAGATGGTTGGAATGTCGAACTGAACTCTTTATTTTGCTCACTGTACTAGTTACACGTGTTATTTATAATGGATGTCAGTTAGAAGTTATCTCCTGTTAATACCCCTTTCCATGTTTTCCACTGCCTTAACCAGATATTGAACTCACTCTCTTTGGGTCTATTCACTGGATCTAACTAACGCCTTTATCCCTGTGTCATGTGTCCTTGAGGAAGGTCGGAGTGTACAACGGCCGAAACGTTGTAATAATTATGGCGAAAAAGATAAGGACAATAGTCCGAATAATTTAGAAATATAATCTCAGAAATATAGACATATACATTAATGATTTGGTCTATGACCTCCACGTGAGCTTATTTTTTTTTTTTTTTTTTTTTTTTGTGGAAAAATCAGGGCTCTTAAATGATACATCGTCATGATATAAGAAGAATCGATGTTGTTGGGGAAAAAATCTATACTTGTGTCCCCTATTCTCTATGACCTTCCAGAGACATTTGTTTTGGTGTTGCTCCGAAGAATTCTGCTGACTGTACATCGCTGACAGGTTGGACACTGTGATCGATAAGATTTAAATCAGAGCCTTTGATTGACCAGATGTTTCTGATATTTATACGCACAATGTTTGTGGATTTTATCTTTCTCTGAATAAAATATATGTAGTCATTTAACTTCCGCCCCTGACAGTGTCAAAACTGTCGCTGCAATTCAGCAGGGAGACAGCATTAGCCAGAGTAATTTGTTATCAACGATCGAAGTTTCTCAGCACTAGTGGAGCGAATGGAAAACTATTTAAAGCAGCCATGTACTTCCTTTGTATTTTGTCACGTAAATATAAGAAGTGTTTCACGCTCAACAGAATTCTGTTCAAAATCTTCTCTTACCAATCTACACTGCTTTCCTCAAACATGAGCGATCTAGGAGTCGGTTTTCTTATTTCTTTTATATGATGCCGGCTTGCTGCATTAATAATAAAAAAAATAATATGTATATATTTATCGTTAGCATCATTCATCTTAATTCCCGTTCTTTTAGTGTTCTCTCGCCTTAATAGTGATTTTTTTCTCATATTCTCGAACACTCTAATCTCCTGCGTCTTTATGGCCTTGCATATGATGTAATTATTAAAAAGATGTCCTTGATTCAATCTATATACCTCAATTTGGGGTTGTGTGATTTTTCCTTAGGTTAACTCATCTGCTTAGCGATCCTTTCATACTCCGTAATCGGCAGGCACGGTGGAGTAATAGCTAGCGGGTTGGATTGGGAAATCGGACAGCCGAGTTCAAATTCTAGTCGAATACATTACATTTACTAACGTGCTAATAAACTTGGGAAAGGTATGAATATTCCTCTTCTCCATCAACCCCAGCTATAGGTAAATAGCATGACACATCGGATGAAAACTGGTCTACCGCAGAAAGAAATGGCAACCTACTGCGGGAAAAATCTGTCGGGTATCGAAAGATACACAATTAAGCAATCGTGTATCACGCATGGGACATAATTGACTGAATAGACAGTGAAAGATCTTACAATGCTCACAAAACGTAGCTCTTTACTAACCGTCTACCTCCAGTGACTCGTAGGTTCCTCCACGACTTCTGTATATATAAGGGTTAAAATTATTTTTTAAACATTTTAAAAAACTTTCGATTTATCTTTAAATGAAAGCTAAAGGATTGCATTTACTAATGATTTACCAAGTGTAGCTTAGATGTGGAGCAAGGCCGAAGATATGGGATACCCAATGAGGTTCGAACTCACTATTCAGTCGTAAATGTTCTAGCGAGACAAATTTGAGAAACATTACACCGCCTCGAGGTGTCCTAAATGTTCTTCTAAGCGTAGCTTAGATATGACACAAGGCCGAGAGTATGGGGTACACAGTGAGGATCGAACTCACTACTCAATCGTAATTGTTCTAGTATGACAAGCTTGCTAAGCATTACACCGAGGTGCCCTAAGGATAAATTTATTATACCGGTAAGCAAAATACTTTGGTGTATTTTTGACAGAAATGATATTGATTGGAATAGAGTTGCACATTTTTTTCAGCAAAATCAATTACATCGGCTATTATTTTAGACATTTGTAAACAAAGCTTAATTTTCTGTTTTAAAAATCTTGCAAAAATAGAATATATATTTCTGAATATAGAATATATATTTCTTAAAATTTATTTGAGGAAAATTAGCATTATTTAAAGTTATGTTAACCTGATTTGAATCAAATATTACTTATAGCATAAAATGATGCATACAAGCATGTCCAAACTACAGAGTCTTATTTTTCCTGACCTGTTAAGAGATTTATTGACGGCGAATTGACCGCTGAACATAATGAAAATTAACTTTGGTGTAGCAGACGACAGTTTTCATTAGAGTTTTTTTTTCTTGTAATGGTGGACAACCCTTAAATCACGTGACCTTTTATTAACAGATTTTTCGGTTTCTCTATACTTATTTAAGAAATTCTAAATCGATATACTTACACAAAAACAAATCAAAATTCTTTTAAAGATAGTTGGGGGTTTTCAAATTGTAATAAGCCTTAAAATATTTCATTAGCAAATATAGTTTTGCTTAATCACAATATTCCTTTAAAATTATCGCATTGAAATTGAAATTTACAAGATTCAAAATCTTTATAAATTATTCAATTTCAAATTGCAAAAAGTTGTATAAAATGAAAACAAATCTTGTAAAAAATTTTCATCGATTTCTTTTTTCCTTCCGACAATATTGTCTTTAATATATATTATTCATAAAAGAAATTAAAATTTTCTCTAATTAAATAATGTTTTAGTTTTATTGAGTATTTTATTTTTCGATTCGGAACAGGTTTCCATCAAGACCAGATCTTATTTTCATAATAAAATCGGTGATTTAAGTTCTTCAAATAATTCTGCATTTAACTAAAATAATCATTACAAATTATCTCGTTGAATTTCTGAAGCTTTCATAAAATTAAGTAAGGGGGAGAAACATGTAAAAAATATTTTACCAAGATTTTCTGACAACAAATTTCAAAAATAATTTAATTCATCTGTGAATAAGTCCTAATAATTTCATTAAATTCTGAGAAATATGATTTTGCAAGAATTTCCAAATTAATGTCTGCCCCGCCAAATAAGAAGGCGAAAATTTTCCATGCTAAAAGTTAGTAAAAGCCCGGATGCAAGTAAAACAAGTTATTTTTTCATCAAAACTTTGAAAGTTTTAAAAAGGAGTAAACCAAAATTAATAAAATAATCAAAAAACCCTTTGATCCTTCCTATTAAAAATAAAGATTTATGACGATAAAATTGTTTTCATAAGGCTTGGTGCATATTTTCATCACGATATGCTGATTTTTTAGCTTTTTCGTGGCGATACCTACACTTGAACCTTGAATAGTGCGAACATTAGCGAAGCAAAATCTAAAATAGAAAGAAAATATGGAAATAAAGTGAAACAAATAATAAATTAAGGTTGAAAAATATTAAGCTGACAGAAAATGTTTATAGATGTTTCGAAGCGAAAAAATATGAGACTAGGGAAAAAAACAAATGAAAAATAGAGAGAGAGAGAGAAGACGTAATATTGAAGAAAATACAAACGCAACCTGATTAAATAAAATGAAAGTGCGGAAAGAAATAAAAGAGATCTCTTTTCGTCTTTAAAGAGAAAAAATTCCGAGAGAAGCAACCATATAGGAAAAAAAAAAAGGAAAGGAGAAAATTGTTAACAACTCGTGCGTTTCGACATTTATAGTTTCACAGACAGCAACCCCATACATATCTGCTTATTTTCCAATTGCAAAAAAGAATAATCCGTGCAGATACCTTCGATCGGTCAGCCATAAAATCTGTCAGGAAGAAGCCAGGAAAAGATTGACGAGAAATAATGAACAGAACAAACAGTACGATTCACCTCACAAAATAAGTTCTCAATTGCTTTTATCTTTCTTTTTATTTCTTTTACTTCTACCTGCAAACGAGTTCTGGCTTTTAGTAACCATCTCTTGAGACGTCACACTAACGGTACGTAGTAAATCTTGCTAAGTCGTCCATATTAATACATCCGGGTTTCCTGATCAACTAGGCGTAATGATAACAGTGTTATTTGAAAAACAAAGAATAGAACAGACAACTAAAATGTTGAAGTCAGGAGGGAATGCTTCTTCTAAAGGTGGGTGTATGAGAAAATGTGGGTTTGTCTAGCGGGGTGGGGGCTATTTTGGGTTCGCATCCAATAAGTTCTTGGTTTGGACAGGCAAGGATAAGAAAAAAAAATAAGAAAAAAACAATTTAAAACATAGCAAACGTTTATTGGATGAAAAATGAAAGATAAACTGGAGCTGACAGGTTTTTTTTTCTAGATAGTTTAGTCATATTCCCTGGGATTTTGCAATTAAACGAATTTTGACACTATGTGTTCCGAAGCCAAGCTTAAGGACATCGTAATATAGCATTAACCGAGGTAGTAAAGCAAAGCAACTTTTTTTTCCTTTTGTTATCGTTTTCCCCCTCCACCATGTAAGGCGATAATGCCACTAGGGCGCAAGAGTCCTGAGAGTTCAAGAAACCATTTCTTTCTTTAGAAATTACTTTGTTTACGTTAGGATACGAAACCAAAATATATTTATTTCAAAAGTCGGGGAAAATCTGTTTTTAAAGGCAATGAGAAGACTTTAGTGAGGTGTGTGTGTGTGTGTGTGTGTGTGTGTGTGTGTGTGTGTGTGTGTGAGAGAGAGAGAGAGAGAGAGAGAGAGAGAAGAACAGAGTTCAGGAAGAGATAAGCTGACGATTGTCGTTGCACTTAAATTTCTGAACCTCTTAGTTGACAGGGAAGCAAGCAATGGAAATGGGGGCCCACAAGCGAGAAGTGCGTGAAGTACGAGAAAAGAAACTATAAGAATACGGTAGCAACGAGTTAATTCAGCAGCAAAACGATGATATATAATCTTATTTTAGGTGCCGTGTCCCTTCAGGTTGTAGGCGCTCATAGCCCTCTACATCTTCCTGTCTCTTGTAGCTCTTAATTAGTTTTGTCTCTTTCTTGTTTCTCCAAAACCCTGTTCTACTATCTATTTACCCAAGCTCATCAAGTATGTTACGCGCTGCTTTTCACTACCCCCCCGCTTTCCCTATATCTGTCCCGTGAGTATTAGATTTTCCAAGCTCTCCTTCCTCATTACATGCCTAAGAAATTTCAACTGCTTCTACTTGAGGTATAAGTTCACTTTTCCTTCAAATTTTCTCCAAAACCTCGTCGTTGCTAATAAGTTCGGTCATTGATATCCTCAGCAAATTTCTGTAGAACCACATTTCTGTTGCTTCAAGAGTCTTCTTCATCTTTGATGGGATTATCCCGCATTCGGTGTCATACTGGAGGAAAAACCTCACGTGGTACACTTAAATCCATGTAATCGAGTCACTAATGTGGAAAACTCATCATAATAACTGCCATGAAAATATTTGTAGAAACGTGAGAGAGAAGCCACGTTACATCAGTCAGTCAGTTATGTGCCATGAGTGATAAACGCTTAGGCGATCGTGTATCTTTCGATACATGACTAACGAGGTAGATTTTTTCCAGCAGTAGGTTGCCATTTCTATCTGCGATAGACTAGTTGCCATTCAAAGCTATAGAACCCGGTCTGTACAACTACTTACCCATATCTGGAAGAGGAGAAGAAGATTCACACCTTTCTCAAAGTTATTAGCACGTAAGTCAATGCAATGGATTCGACTCAAATTTAAACTCAGCTCTCCGATTCCTCAATCCGAGCCTCTATCCATTACTCCACTGTACATAAGTGACTGAATTCGATATGCCAGGTCAGGGTTAATTATATTACAGATACTTCTTTTTGGATTTTGGCAAGAA
>CAHIKZ030000985.1:777500-785000 GCA_903632075.3 Acanthosepion pharaonis | reverse complement strand
ATGAGTATTATAATTACTTGCTTTATTTACATTATTCGGACTGTTATCCTCATCTTCATTGCCATATTCCCAACGTCTCGGCCATTGTACGCCCCAACCTTCTTCGGGTGATTGGCCCATGGATAAAGACAGTGGTTAGATCCAGTGACTCAAGTTGCGAGTTCAATACCAGGCTACAGTAGTGGTGAACCAAAAAAACTTGGAGAATTGAGTTAGAGGGAAAACAACTGAGACATCCAGAAGGGGCATGGAACGTGGAACTGGAACAATCTATCCTGGTGAACGAAATAAAGGGTTCGGTCTAGCCTACTTTTGCTATTTAACCTATAGCTGGAGGAAAAGAGATGACTTCGTACCGTTCCCAAGGGGTATTTGTGGGACGATGACCTCCACAGATTAGTTTGGTATTTGAACTCGACTCATCAATTCCACGTTCCTGCTCAAATAACCGTTCCACTTTTTTTTTCTTTTTTATGTGCCGTGTCCTCCAGGACGTAAGCGGTTATGGCTCTCCACCCTTCTATCCCGCAGGTCTCAATAAGTGTCGTTCCTTTTGTCCTTTACACTTTCTGCTCAGGTCGCCGTTCCACCACCACATATCCTAATAAAAAATAATTCAATTGAAAATACGGAGTATCTTTTTCTACGTATTAATAATATTCTCCAAGCAATGTTTTCTATCTAACTTAACCACTAGAAAAGGGCGCCTTAGTTAAACCGGGTGTTGAGTAGCGTCTTTTTTTACTGATTGCAACACTAAAATTTTAATATATTTTTCTTGTTATACATTATTTATATATACACAAATATTTAAAGTAATTACTATGTTTATAATAAACAATATTAACTGGCCTGAACGTCCGAGAAATTTTCTGGAAAATATGAGTCCTCTGACGAAATCGAACCTGTATTCTACACGGAACCTTCATATAGCCTTACGTGCTATACCAGTTTAGCTACAAAGGATCGTCTGGTTAACAAGGTCGATTTTACTGCTTTTAAACAACAATATTTCATGATTTTCCTCGAACGTCTATATCCACTCGTCGCGTATCTTAACGTAAACAAATGAATATATATATACACACATATATATATATATACATATACTCCATATATATATATATATATATATATATATATATATATTGTCTTCAGTCAGACATATCTGCTTTCGCTTAACTGTATTTCTCAAACTAGGTTTCTTAAATATAATACTATGCTTCATCTGCATCTATTTGCTAGTCACGATAAACGTGCCCGAATTTAATAATAATGCAAAGTTGTTTACGAAATCAAATGTATTTATTTTGGATGAAGTTTAAATATTGCAACAAAGAGAAATGACTTATATGCTGACGCACAATTGACACATAATTATTTCCTATTAATGTATAATGCTATAAGAAATAATTACGTGATAAATATTGTCTACCTCCGTCAGAGGATGTTTATTTAAGACGCTTATGTATACAGACTAATTTTATTTGCAATTACATTTTTTTAATACCCCTCTGAAAATTGAGCTGTAATTTAAGCCAAAGAATATTGAAATTGAACCGTCGTGAATTTCGAGAAATAAAACAACTCAAGCAACACATTGATGATCAGTCATTGGTTGAGCTTAGCCAAGCAAAAGCTTTTATTTGCCTCTGGCTTTGGAAGAAGATCAAATTAAGGAGCATAAATCATATGTCTCTTTCTTAACGACTTCCCTTCGTATAAATATTGGGGAATCGATTTACACATTTTTAAACCCTTTTTTTTCATTATTGTCAGGCAGAAAACGAAAATACTACGGTGGTCAGATTAATTCTCTATATGCCATTATTGTATTAATGTTCACTAAAGACAGGTTTACAGAGCTATTCAATGGGTCAGTCTTATAATAAATGTGATATGTGTGTTACGAGTGAAACCCGGCCTTGTGCCATACCTAAGATGTAATTAGTAAATTACTCTGATACAGCACACACTTATATATACACACACAGAGAAAATTATGCGGACTCGGGAAAATTATTATACATGGTTAATAAAAAGTCAGGTATGATATTTTATTATAATTTTTTCTGCCAAAAAAAAGCATTATATGATTAAATTTTGCTCTCGTCAAAATATCCTCTTTTGGGATTGACTATTGCATCACAAGTTTTTGGCATTTTTGCAAATGTTTCGGAATGTATAAATTTGGTAAATGATTCCCTTCTTTTTTTCATTTACTCTAAGAGTTCTTTTTCATTCTTTGGATGGAAAGGTTTCTCACTTCTGTCAAGTTCATCCTATGCTAATTCTGGGGGTGGCATGAAACTTGAACTGTAGTGTGTGTGTGTGTTATTACTTCAAACAGTATTTTAGCGGATATCTGTATTTCAATAGATGTCCCTTTTTTAAAACAGTACTTATTTCGTCTACCGACCAGCGGACTCAGGAAAAACACAAACAAACGAAGCGGTCATTGTTTGAAAAAAAAATAGTAAAAAAACAAACGGACTGTCTACTCAAATACAGGTACCCACTAGAAATAATGTTTGACGTAATCAAAATATAACAATTTAAATATAAAATCCCATTAAGTCATTAGAAATATATACGGCTACGAATGAAATATCTTCCTCCAGTAGGGAAGAGTAACGTTCGTCTACATTATATGAAGGAAGCGGTATTTAAAAATGTCTTGGCCAGTAATCGAATTGAACAAGAGAAATGCTAGTTAAAATGTTCAAATATTCATGTTTGAATATTCGCTCAAATGTCAATGAAAATAAATACGAAAGTCACGGTTAGGAATAATCTTAGGGTATTTCCAGATCGACTTTTGGGTGGCGTGTCAAAACCAATGCAGCAGCATCCAACGCTGAGATGACGAGAAGGATAAATATTTAAACCCCGGATGTTTAGAACGTGAAAGTCACTGTAGAAATGCCAGAAAAGGCTGGCATTCAGAAAGTACCGATGTTCGGTTGGGTTACGATCACTACTGGAACAGACAAACATTTAAGATTATATAACGCAATCGAGCCCTTTGAGTTTTGGGATTTTGTTTAAATGCCAAATTAAAGAGAAAAATTTTAATAAATAAACACACCTATCCAAGCGCAAACCTAAATGAATTCTGTTTGCCAACTTAAACGGGAACAAAAACACTCAAACAATTACGCAGTTGCAGTTCTTTCCAGGCTATATTTTCTATCGATGGAATCTTATATATGGAGTTGTGTACCTGTGTAGTTGACAATGACGCCGATTTTTAGATAATTTTAATAGTGACATACAATGACACAAAATTCTTGAAACAATATATTGTGATTCAATAAAGCAGTGATAAAGGATTCACAGCTGAAAAAAAAGGTCAATGAACCGTTTACTTAATCCAGCCCCGATATATATTTTTACACGTTCAATGATATCTGTCTATATCTCCGCTATGAGGTATAGTCATTATTTACATTACCCAGGCTGTTATGTTCATCTTCATTGCCATAATCACAACGTTTCGGCCGTTGTACTCTCCGGACTTCTTTGTGTCTATTCGTATTGTGAGTTCACTCCCATGCTACAGCAGTGATGAATTAAAAATCTTGGGGAGTTGAGTTAAAGGAAAGTAACTGAGACATCCGGGAGAGGCACAGCATGTGGAACTAGAACAATCTACCTTGCTTGACTAAATAAAGGGTTCGGTTCGAAATTCCAATCACCTGAAG
Source organism: Acanthosepion pharaonis (assembly GCA_903632075.3). Lineage (NCBI taxonomy): Eukaryota > Metazoa > Mollusca > Cephalopoda > Sepiida > Sepiidae > Acanthosepion > Acanthosepion pharaonis. The sequence goes on along the minus strand of CAHIKZ030000985.1, from coordinate 781,296 downwards.
GCCAGAGCGTACAACGGATGAAACCTTGTGAATATGGTAATGAAGATGGGCATAACAGTCTGAATAATGTAAATCGATGATATTTTTCGCTCTTTCTCAAACTGCATGAATTAAAGCGTGATATTTGGCTGGCAACTCGGTCCCAAACTTTCACTGTCTAAACGGTTAAATGTAGCCGTCTCTTCTCAAACATCTTATCTCGCACTGCACGTCTTAGAAACTCTCTTCCTCTTACTTGCTTCCTCATAGCTATAATTTTCAAAAAATCAAATGGAATGTCAATCGACATCCGATGCCTTGATCTTGCCCACGGTCCTTGTCTTTATCCTTTGTCCAAACACCCCTCTTTACTCTTGCTCTCACTCTCCGTAACCCTTTGCTTTGCTAGTGGCACTCCCTTCTTGCTTGTGGTGAAATGCTTTAAAAAAATAGTTCAATGATATCTATGATATATAGATTAAACCTGGTCTTATATAAATCGTTTTTGCACAATATTTTTTCATGTTAAACAAGTATAACATAATAGTGAAATAGTAATATGGTCTCGGCAGAAAATGATTAGCAATCGAACGACAAATACGGCGACGACAACGGCTATTTCAAGATCAACTTCAAGCAAGACGATCACGTAAAGCACAACGGTATCTGTGTGCCTCTTATGAAAGACTTGAACAAATAAGACTAAAGGAACTAATTGATTAAACCGTTCATTTTGTACGGAACTTAATGTTGCCTAAACGTTGATAAATATTTTATTTGTATAGATTATTAAAACGACTAAGGGAGGTAATCACTCGTAAATTTACTAATTTACAAAGATACCACGCCCGTTAACATTTTACATTGAAACCCGCTGATGACGCAGAAACGCTAAAGTTTAAATTTAAATTTTAACTTTTTTGGTATTCCTTATGATCTTATATGCATAACCTTGCCAAAATAATGAAACTTCTTGTTGCTTTTGTTTTATATTTATCGTTTTTGATTTTAGATAATCCACATTGCTTTCATTAGAAGATATATATTGCATAATTTTGGAGGTAAATTGAAAGAAAATGCAAGTTATTTAGGTGAAAATACATGGAAACTACGTATTTCAGTACGAAAGAAACTTATTCTGCCGGCCTAATATTTCTAGAAACTTATAATGGCGGGTTTTGTCATTAACGTATATTAACGGATTTTAAGTTAAAAATGGATTTTTAATTAAATATCTATATTACTTATAGTTCCGGATGTTTTATCATCATGAGAAGCGCATGTGTTTTTTTTTAAAGTTTCTCGAATAATCAGGCCGGTAGACGAAAATAAATCCAATTTCATAAATAAACGGTGTGTCTACTCAAATACAGCGATCTACTAAAAATAATGTTTACGTGATAAAAGTGCCTGATTAATAAATAAATAAAAAATCCATTACTTCTTTAAAAATTCCGGATATCCAAGTCGGAATTCATGATGTGTATAACAAGAAGCAATTGATTGGGGATAAAAAGGCGGGGTATACTGAAAGCATATTTTTAAAGAAAAAAAGTCTATCAAAAACATAGAACTGGCATATTATGAGAGAAACGGTCGCATTATTGATTATGTATATTGTGTGGGTAGCGTACATAGCAATCGACTTCGTTCTCTTTGCTCAAGGAAATTAAGAATGGCCAAAGGTAGATGAATTATTAATTTGAATGAGAGGAATCAAAAAGGAACCAAAAAACTCTACCCCGAATAATCGATTATAAATATGTATCATATACGTGAAATCTAATGATTCTTTTATTCCTCAACAAAAGCGCCATTGAAAATTCTGTGGAAGGAAGGACCGATTATTGAACCAGGAAGAGGGCATTGTGGTTGAAATATTCAACCGAAGGAAGGAAAAAGCAACATATCAGTGTTGTATGGCAGACGAGAGATATTATAATAAGTATTTGTTAGTTATTGATTTTTTTTCACGTTTCAGTGATGTCTCATTTGTATATGAATATATTGATTAGTTGTTTTGTTTTTTCAGATTCTTTCATTCTGTCCATCCGTCACCCCTCAGGAGATCTGTCCTTTTCTTTGAACCCTTTTTTTTTATTTTTCCGGACTGAAGCCCTGAGTAGAATAACCTCCAAACTTCTTTTGGATATTCCATTTCTGATTAAACAATTTAATTCTGATTGATTAAATGGTTCGTTTTCTACGACTTATCAACACTTTGCGTGTTATTTAAAGCCAGAAAATATTTCTAAATTTTAACATCTTTTTACATAATAATCCTTAAGTGATACACGTCTTACTAATTAACCCATTGGTGGTGGATTCATACTTTTACAAGTGTAAGTGAAAGTAAATATAAGTAAAACATAACGACCCTCTGATTGAATATAACGAACCAAACGAGAATTTGAAATCGGTTCTCTAATTAACACTATCAATTACACTACTCACACATCCAAAAATGTATTGCAATTGACCTTTAACTCATAATTTCGCTTTCCTTCACTATCTTTTATAGGAGTTCTAAATCGCAAGGTGATTTGTTACTTTTACCTGGAGTTATTGCCAATTTGGGTTACATAGGCGTGGTTATTAATCCTGTGCTGTAAGTGGAGCTATATTTCTCCTCATTTTAGATAGAATTTGCTCATCGCCGGAAATCCCAACCCTATGGCAGCACATTCCTCATTATGCTAAAAAGTTCTAGTCAATGTAAAACCAATGCCAGCGTGACAGTAGCCGCAGGGGTTGGTAAAAATATTGTCATTGACCCATATGCATAAGTATGCGTATGGCGCTTCCCGCGTAAAAACGACCATGTGTCAAATCTAACCTTCGTCAGGAGGCCTGGTAATCTACTTACTTGCCATCATGATAAATTAAGCGATAAGTTTAGGACAGTTACTGAGAATAGAACGTTAATGTTCCGAAGAACTAATTTCACGACGAGGAGTATATACTCACCGTGCGGTTGAGAACTTCTATAAAAGATATTGAAGGATAGTGAAATGAAGGAATAAAGATCAATTGCAATGCATTTTTATTAATGTTATAGGAACTTACTTATAACGATAATGGACTCTTCCTGACACTATACATACTTGCCACTCAAGAGGTATGATGAATGAATGGTGTAACGAGCACCGGTTCATGAATGTTGAACTCTCTGCTTTGGCAGAGAGGAACCCGGACGAAGCTTTGCCGAAGTGCAAGGTTTCGTCCGGGGAGGTAGACAGGGCCTGAACCCGTCTAGGCGGGTACAAAGGGCATATTTTTGGCCGAGCCTACGGGCTAGGGAAACTCACGTTAAACTCGGCCTTGTGCCACATGCAACTCTCGTGGGGGATGGCTAGATATCGAATGAATGGTGTAACGAGTCGAGACAATATTAGTTCACTCTAAACCAGACGGACAGTCATTACTAATACCTTCAACTTCTTGTACTATATTTCTGTTGTAATATATCTTTGTTATTCTGCTCTTGTGTTCGTGTTGTTCTTTCTGGGTTCTAACCTTGGACCATAACTGTGGTGCGAGGATATTGGACCATAACAATTACCAAAAGCAATAACCTAACATGTAAATTACAAATTACAGATACCAAAATCAGTAGTACAATTATTTCACTATCTGGGAGGTGTTTAAACAGTAGACAGAAAATGTCTCACTAAAATCCTGAGGCTCATTGTCATAGCGAAAGACGCTATCCATACGATAAGCAAATTATAAAGAATCAGGTATATTGTGGTAGCTACTAAGAAAAGAATACTGCAATGTTACGTAATATCAGTCCCATTTTATGACGTTGAATGCT
>CAHIKZ030000985.1:745000-770000 GCA_903632075.3 Acanthosepion pharaonis | reverse complement strand
TCGGTATTACTAATGGTGTCTAACACAACCACCATATGTAATACCGATACACGCAAAGTGGTGTGTAGGTGTAAAAATAGGAAAAAAAAGTCACTTGGTTCACCCCCCCCCCTACTACTGGACTGTCAATTATTAATATCGGACAGTACTTCCTAAACTTAATTACTAAACACTTCAACGGAAACAAACCTCTAAATAAGATATTCATAAGGAAGTCAGTCAAAATTAGCTACCCCTGCACTGATAATATGTACCAAATTGTTAGTTCCCATAACAATTACATTTTAATTAAATTCTATGGAAAAAAACAAACTAAATCTAACATGGAAATCCACTGTAATTGTAGAATTAAGGAAAACTGCCCAGTAGAGGGCAAGTGCAGATCCACTAGGGTAGTATACTAGGAAACCATTACTCCTAAACAAAATACGACAAATCATAATATTTACATCGGCATTTCTGCAAGAGAATTCAAAGAGAATCAATACACATAGCCAATCCAAAACTATAACACCAAAAGGCCCTTTCGAAAAGAAATTTGGGAATTGAAAGAAACGGGTCTTAATCCTCAAATAAATTGGAAAATTCCAGATTTCAGTAGTTTTAAAGTAGGTGCAAGCTATATTTAGAAGAAAAATTCAGGTTAATAAAATATAAAGACCAATGAAATCTATTAAATAAATGGAGAGAACTAAACACGAAATGGAGACAAATAAAATTCCAAATTATATAAGAATACATGTGCATACATGTGGGCGTGTATGTTTACGTATAGTGGCATATATGTATGAATATGTAAATGTACATATATGTATGTATGAAGATATGTACGCATATATGTGTGTTGAACCGGATGATTTATTCCATTGTGTGCCCGGGTATTGCCAGCAATTTATAAATCTATAACTCAACTAATTTACATTAATTTTAACGGATTTAATTTTAAATCCCTCATCACGTATTAATAATATTGAAAAACTGTAATACAAAAACTATTTACTGTGAATCCCAGAAAAAACACAATCGGGGCCTGTATAAGAAACGCCACATAGCAGGAATGATATTAAACTACACACAACAAAGGATTTGGTCATAAATAATCTACAAACCCAGACCGTTTTTCCCAGGGATGGATATCTTACGCCCCCGCCAAACGCTAACACAAACCCATTCTAGTTAAGAAGGCTTCAACTAGGGAGAGAACTGACACACACTTACGCATTGTGTATTGTGTGTGTGTGTATATATATATATATATATATATATATATATATATATATATATATATGTGTGTGTGTGTGTGTGTGTGTGTGTGTGGTGTACCAGAATCTTTTACAAAATGTAGGAGCGGGTACCTCTCACCAAAACAAGGACAAAATTCCATATAAACATGTTCGCTGTTCGCAAAACCTTCCTTTTTGAGTGATTAAGTTCAAAGAAAGTTTACGACAGATGGTGATGTGTTGGCATCTAGTCGACGTTACACTTGTCATTTGTATACATTTGTGTTTTGTCTCGTCTATGTTTAACATGTTTAGTAGTGAGTTTAATTGAGAATCGTTCCGTTTAACAATGGCAGGACATTCAAAGTTCGTAAAAGCAGTTAGATTTGTATCTTGGATTGTACATTTAACAGCCTCTAACAAACTTTAAACGTAACAACTCAAAAACGAAGCATTTGCCGACATACGTTTTGTTGTGAGAAACCAGCCCCCATTGTTTGTAAAAGTATTTTCGGAATACCCTATATATATGAGATAAAAATATACGATATTTTTTATATATATATCAAGAAAATTTTTGAAAGAAATTATCATGTAAAATAAACAAAGACAAAATGTCCATTTCCGAAGAAAATCCGAATTTCTTTGAAACATTTTTATAGATTAGCTTTCGTTGGAACTTCTTCCATTCACAAAATTTGTCAAAATCGAAAAATATTGCTTTTTATCATTTCAGAAACGGGGTCCTGTTCATAATATACAATCACTTGTTTCTTCGTACAAGGCGACCATTAAATAAAAAGAGATGAAAAAAGAAAAAAATATGTAATTTTTCATCAATTTATCAGTAGCATGACAACTGCTTATTGATTATATAAAGATAATGTAATTGGAAAAGTTTTTATTTATTGTATTCTTAGAAATTCAAAATAAACGAAACAAAAAAGAACTGATTCTATCTCATGTTTTTCCAACACACTTTCCTTAAAAGGGAAATATTTTTTGTTTATTTTTCATCACGTGAAAAGTTGCGAAGTTTTTCTTTTTCTTCTTTTCCGATATCTAAAGAATTAAAGACACCCTGGTGTACTAATGGCCACTTACTTATACTTCTTCGACAATCAGAAAATATCGCTGATAATGTACAATAATAATACATTCTATTGCTGTAAATGCAATCATAACATGATGTTTACATTTTCTCAGCTGAGCTTTCATTGATGCATATTGAGTTCATTGATCTGGACTTATTCCTCGAATAGTCATTTTATGAAGTCATGCCATTAATATATGAGGTTTATAATGTTTCTATTACATTTATTATTTGTTTTTTGGATAATGTGAATCTTTTCATGTGCATTATTGGTTAACGCACCGAGAAATTTTCATAGAAAATCTGCGTCCTCCGACAGGAATCGAACCATTATCCTACATGGAACCGTCATTTAGCCTGACGTGCGTTACTGATTTTGCCAAAAAGCAGCGTTTCGGTTAGCAAGGTCGATTATACTGTTTTTAAACTGCGATTCTCCATGATATTTCTTTCGTACATTCAGATCTGCTCGATGCCTGTGTATACAAATGACGTCACGCATTGTGAAATGGACAAAGTGCGACAATTATTTTAAAACATTTATATGTTTATACGTTCTTTTTATAGATACAAATATTTACGTAAATGCTCTGTTTATAATAAACAGTATTAACAACATTTACATGCCTTAATATATATATATATATATATATATATATATATATATATATATATATATATATATAGTAGGAATACATTTTAAAATATAGATTACCAGTAGTACATTTTTTGTAAAAGAAATTTTTAATGCTCCCATGAAAATAAAATTTCGGCATTAAATGGCCCATAGATAGTTGATATGTTGCTAAACAATCAAAAATCGGAAAATTAGAGGTTAGAGTTAGTTTTAAATAAATACTATTCGGCAAAAATGGTTAAAAGAATCTTCCTTGTTCTTACCTGCTAACAAGTTAACTAGAGCCATAATAAATCGCTATTTCTATGGAAGGCGCACCAACAATCTACATTCCTCATTGCCACTAATTCTAACCTTCACGGCTAGGACCCATCATGCTACGCACATTGTAGCAAATGGTCCTTCCGTATTCCATTGTTGAGAAATACATTCCAATCGTGAAACTTGTGGAACCGACTCACAGGAGAAAGTTTTTTTTTCCAATTCCTACAATCTTAGACTGTTCAAGTCTAAGGTTAATCATTATCTTCCCCACGTATCCGCATAAACTGTACTACTTACTCTACCTTGAGTGGCTTCCGAGCCTTGTACAGGGAGAACATCGCCGTATAAAAAAAATAAACAAAATGCAATTCTTCCAGCTTTTATCATTGGATACAATATAAAACACATCATTATTTTGTCGAAAAAATTTAAAATATATTTAATTACCTTCCAATTTTAAATATCTTACGCCGATAAATATATTACATAATTTTTCTAACACCGCGCTTTGTTTGCAATTAAAATTTCCTGTTTAATCATATAAGAATTAATGCATGTAGATATTTGTAAATTTTAGCAAATAGTAAAATAATATTCCTTAAATTACCGAGTGCTGATGGATCAGGCATACTTAGTACAAACATTGATAGATATTCACAGGAGGTTTCATAATTTTATAATGACTTGTAGTTTTATTTCATAGAATGTTATATACCGTCGCACATGATAAAATATCACATGATTTTGTTGTTATTTAATAACCTAATTTAACATCAAAGAAAGAAATTGCCTTATTTATAGCTAGAAATAATGTGACTTGTAGTTTTCTTTAAAGATAGAAAACTTGCAAAAGTAATGTCATGGTTTCTTCATATTTAATTCTGCTTTGATATGCTAAGTCAATTATTGGAAGACAGTTGCACACGGGCCAGATGCGGCCGGAGAGGTTTTCTGAAGGGTACGTCTGTTGAGGAGAAATCTTAGGCTTTCTATTCGGTACACTTTCCTGAAGAAAATAACGTTTTCTTTTTTAATCATTTCACCCCAAGCAAGGCGGAAATGTCACTAGTACGCAGGGAGTTACAGGGAGTGAAAGTGAAAGAGAATACTGAGAATAGGAAGGATTACGAAAAGGACAAAAGATCAACAGGATTCAAGAAGATGTTGAAGGACGTAGCATTTAAAATTTTGAACATTGTATTTATCAGGGACCCAAGGAAACGCAAATGGGAAGTGTGAAAAATGAAACTGCCGGAGTGGAAGTGCTGGTTGCATTTTTATTTCAACTGCAAAACGTATATCTAAAAACTATACTTTTAAATTGATAAAAATATGTTGATTATTTCTGTACGAATAGCGGCTTGCCATCACAAATCTGGTAATAACGGGATATCTAGAGCATCGGATACATGTTTCTTTGTCACCACATTACCAATATTTTACTGAGGCCCAAGTAAAATAAATAGCTTGTATTTACCGGCCATAAGAATTAGAAACACCTGTTCTCGTACGGTCAGCGAAGTTAAGCAACATCGAGCCTGGTCAGTAAGTAGATGGGTAATCGCCTGGAAATGCCGGCTGGGTGTGTGTAGTTGATGTAATGGATAACGGCCCGGAAGTGGAAATCGGTTTCGTTATATTCATTTACGCACAAGTGCTGTTTGGAAAGGTAGGGATGCATATCTACCCCCCCTAGTAGGGCTCGTTTCAGTAAATCATAAAATATTCTTATAATCTAAAAAAAAAAAATGATTTATGGCTTTAAATAACCTACAAACGATTGATAAGCGTAAAACACAAATCAATCAATTGTATTCATGGAAGTTTTAATTTTGGGCTAATTTCTCAGCAGGTTATAATACAAATGCAAAAAATATGGAAAGGAATTGTGCCAAAATAATCTGATGCAACATCTAACGCCACAAAACAGTGGCAAGTAAGTTCCTGTGGCGTCATGGGATATCTCAAATTGCCATAGTGGAAATTAATGACGAATTGTGTGTTTGATCGGATTACAGGTGGTCAGTATAAATATAAAAAAAATGACTTAAAGGGAGATAACAAAAATAGCTGAGTCGTTTCTGAATACCTGTTAGTGCCGTTAGTTATTTTTCGGACACCGGTAGTTGGAGCCTATCCAATTATTCCTCTCCATTCACTCTTATTATTGCAAATTCATATTGTACTCTAGTAATCTATGTATCTAAAATGCCAGATTCCTCCATAAATACCTTGCCTGATCTCTATACTAATCAATCTTTTGTGTTCTATCGCTAGTTTAAAACGTATAAATAACATAATTACTTACGCATCTCCTAAATACGTTTGCAAATACTCTCAAGTGGTATCATAATTATATAACAACGCCTAGCTGCTGTTCTCAGCATGCGTTCTCGCGGTGTACATGATAAAATATCGAACGGTTGTTTTAACTAATAATATTAGTTAACATCAAAGAAATATTTTTCTTTAAAATTTAGCTACGAATAATTTACTTAAGTTCTTTGTAAAGTTATGTAATTTCCTTCTGACGACAGGAAACTTATGAATGAAGTTTCAAAGTTTATAGTAACTTAAGTTAGTTATGTGCCATGTATGATACACGCTTAAGCGATCATTTATCTATCATTAGGTTGCCATTTCTTTCTACGGTAGGCCAGTTGCATCAAAGCTAAAGAACCCGGTCTATCCTGTTATTTACCCATAGCTTTAAAGAAGAAAAGGATTAATGACAATTTACATGTTTTTTTTTGTTTTTTTAGTAGTGCGGCCGGCCGTCCTTATGGTTGTCATTTAAAAAACAGCAGACATTTCCCCATCAAAAGAATATTCGCATAAACATATCCCTTACAAATAGGGGGAGGGCGGGGTATATTTTTTTCTATTTTTGGCGAAAAGATTCCTTCTATAATAAAAAATGCCGAAGTCTTGGTACAATATTATCACTAATGACAGTGATTAACACGCAATGATTTTGTGATCTGTTTCTAATGCTTAAAGTATGAGTATGGTTGAGTAATGGATAGCGGCTCGGATTGAGGAATCGGAGAGCTGAGTTCGAATTCCAGTCGAATCCATTACATTCACTAACGTGCTAATACCCTAAGGAAAAGTTTTAATCCTCTTCTTCTCCCACCATCTATGGGTAATTGGCAGGGCAGACTCGGTTATATAGCTTGAATGGTAACTGGTCTACCGCAGACCATTTCTTTCTGCGGTAAGCCATTTGCCATCAAAGCTAAATAATCCTGTCTGTTCTGTTATTTACCCATAGCTGTGGGAAGAAGAAAAGGATTAATGAAAATTTACCTGTTTTTTTCCCTACTGCGGGAAAAAATCTGTCTCGTCAGTCATGTATCGAAAGATACATGATCGCATAAGCGTGTATCCCTCATAGCACATAAATGAGACAACAATATTTGTAAAAGACGTGTAATTATTTTCCAAGTAAATATAATTATAACTGATTTTTCCTGTTTCTGAAGCAGAAAACTTTTACACGTATGAGCTCCTTTAGTGAAAATCGCCAATGGTTTATAATGCTGACAGTGATTACCTTCAAGGAAAAGTTAAAAAAATTCAAGAAACATTGTTCTTAAACATTGTTTCTGTATATGGTTATATATAAGGGTGGGTGAGTGAATAGGTGAAAACGATGTTTTCCATTGACAGGAAGTGGAGCGACTATATTGAATCAATAGCTGCATCTACTGCAAGGAAATTTCGGTCACTGTAATGCTGGAGCATTTTTCTCATCAGAATATATCCTGTACATTTACAAATCTGCCATTCGTCCATGCATTGAATATTGCTGCCAGATCTGGTCAGGTGATCTTGCTGTACATCTCGAGATTCTTGACAAAATCCAAAGAAAGATCTATAATGTAATCACTCATGATCAGACATCTCGACTTCAGTCACATTCCCACCGACGTAACGTCGCTTCCTTCTGTCTTTTTCGAAAAATATTTTCATGCTAACTGCTTTAACGAGATGTTTATTCCGAAGCCCCGAATATATGAATTTAAGCTTGCTACACGATTGGTGTTGAAATATCTAAATTCAACCAGCACTTCCACTTCGGCAGTTTGTTTTTTCCCACTTCCCATTTGCGTTTCCTTAGGTCCCTGATAAATACAATATTCAAAATTTTAAATGCTACGTCCTTCAACATCTTCTTGAATCCTGTTGATCTATTGTCCTTTCCGTAATCCTTCCTATTCTCAGTATTCTCTTTCACTTTCACTCCCTGTAACTCCCTGCGTACTAGTGACATTTCCGCCTTGCTTGGGGTGAAATGATTAAAAAAGAAAACGTTATTTTCTTCATGAAAGGGTACCGAACAGAAAGCCTAAGATTTCTCCTCAACAGACGTACCCTTCAGAAAACCTCTCCGGCCGCATCTGGCCCGTGTGCAACTGTCTTCCAATAATTGACTCAGCATATCAAAGCAGAATTAAATATGAAGAAACCATGACATTACTTTTGCAAGTTTTCTATCTTTAAAGAAAACTACAAGTAACATTATTTCTAGCTATAAATAAGGCAATTTCTTTCTTTGATGGCAAATTAGGTTATTAAATAACAACAAAAACCATGTGATATTTTATCATGTACGACGGTATACATTTCTTATACTTTCCAGCAAATTTTAATCTGCAAAAATCTATATGCAATATGAATCGGTATCCACTGTATACGTGATTGCTCTTTTCTCTTTCTACTCTATTACTCATGTTTCTCTCCCTAATTCTTCTACACCCTGTAACCGTGTTAGTGGTTGTACTGCCTTGCATCGGGTGATACCGATTTAAAAAAAAATGTATGCAAATACGACAGTATAAGTAATAGCGTCTAGGAATAATAAATACAATGAAGTTTGTTATATTCACTTACGCGTTAATACCCTGGTGGAAGTTTTGAATCTTTCTCTTCTCTGTAAGCTGTGGGTAAATATCAAGGCAGACATGACTGTATATCCTTGTTTAGCAACCAATATAGGAGAATAAAAACTCAGAATTCAGAGAGTATTGGGTTCCCCCAGTCTCTCTTGCCATCGATAAACCCCTGCTATTAAGGCTGTACTAAATACGGTGCCTTTACAAACAGACAAGTTCCACAAATAATAAAAAAATATTCACAGACGCAAAGTCGAAAACGTATCTATTTTCTATGACCATTGTCAGATGAGCTCCATTCTCTCGTTACACCGATTCAAAATTTTCCAGCCAGGCCAAGCCATGCAACATTCACGGAGTCGAGTCAACCTAATGTTCTCTGTATTCCACTCGTAAAGAAAACTTAACACTTAGTTTGTTGTCTTTATAACTGCTAATTCAAAGAACGGGTTTCCGCGACGTTGCTTTCTTGAACAATACAATCTTAACTCATGAAGTTATCAGCCATTCGTTATCTCTTCTCCTTACCTTTTCATTTCCTACCTAATCCTATTACAATCTGTTGTGACAAAGTGATTGGTTAAGGAATAACAAAACAAGACGTTCCAGATAAATAGTGTATTGAACAGTAAATACAACAGAAGTGTGATACATGACTTGGGAGTGTATGTTTGTTGACCAACGTTCAGTCTATATCACCGTTAATAATTAACCCCACACCACCGCCACCACATGGGATATATGTGACACAAGACCGAGTTTAACGTGGGTCATCCGAGCCCGTAGGCTGGGCCAAAAAAATCCCTGTAGAACCCGCATAAACGGGTCCGATTCTGTCTACCTTCACGGACGAAACTCTGCCCTTCGTCAAAGACTCGAGCGGATTCCACTCTGCCTAAGGCACAGATTTCGACAGGTATTGCGAACAGCCTCAGTAGATCAGTCTATATAACCGTCTCCGCGGAGGATTATTTTCCTACTACTTTATAGTGAGTGGAAGAGCCCACAATAGCCTCATTAGACGGAAGACACCACAACACATTCAGATCACACACTTAGTATCTCTCTGCCTCAAGTGGTTCACGAGATTTGAATTTGAGGAAGTTTAGTATCAAAAAGTAACTAGTTGGTTACTTTCTTTCTTTGAAAATGATAACTATATTTGAACGTAGTCGGAATATTATATATAATTTAGGTGAATTATTTCGTAACTTTCTACCTGACATCAAACGGCTTATTCAACATCAATAGAAACACTGCAAAAATCGTAACAGTTGTTCCTTGTTCGTTATATTCAATAGAAGACTGCCTAAATATACCATGTTTGTAATGTATATGTGTGTATGATTTCCAAAATAGGAAACGATGGACTACTGAGTAAGATTTCGGTCATTTTTGTTTTAGTGAGCTTAAAAAAAATTATCTTTTATCTTTTTATAATAATATGATTATTCCGAAGATTGTAGATCAGATATATATTTAAAATGATTTATATATATATATATATATATATATATCATACCCTTTTCAAGTTTCCTTCTTAAATCTGTTATGCACAAATTCAGCCAGACAAATTACATTTTCTTGAAATAGAATTATAAGTCTGATAGTAATATCTGTTTGGAAATCAACAACGGAAAATTCTTCCTTATGCAACTGATCGTGGTATGTACTTGTAACAAAGTCATCCAGTATTTATTTTTAACCACAATGATTCCACTGAGTGTTAAAGAGGATAAAAATACCTAGCCATTTGGTTGAAGAATTGGTATAATTGTACCCAAACTAACACACACGCACACACACATATATATATATATATATAATTTATCCGAAACTTTTAACATAAAAATGTTATAAAATCACTACAAAAATAGCCTTATCCATAATTTTGTGTTTCCAAGGATACAAAGAAATCCAATCATTCAGACAGGGGCGGTAGCGTGTTCATTTTTATTAGGTATTGTTGTATCAATTATGAGTTACGTTCGAAAAAGAGGTTAAGTTTAGTGGGGGTAGGGGTGTATTTTTCAACGAATTCTGTCATCCGTTAAATGCATGTCGTCTGTTTTTTTATTAACAGCAAAAGTTTTTTTGACATTTTTTCTTCCTTGTAAATTTAAAGATTCTTTTTAGGTGTGTTTGTGTTAGAATACGTTTTCACAACTACAATATTAATGTATTTTTTACTCTAAATTACTAAGTGACTATATTTCTTCTTTAAAAAAAATTAAATGTAATAGAATTACTTACATTATATAAATTTTTTTTCATATCAAATATAAGTATGTATATTGCCAGCTTTCATTTTTTAAAATTTTATTTTTAAAATATTATTTAAGGAAAATATTTGACAATGTCGGCAAAAATATCTATTTCATTTCTCTCATTTAGTAAATATTTATTTTTTATAAACTTGGTAATATATATATATATATATATATATATATATATATATAGAGAGAGAGAGAGAGAGAGAGAAAGTATTTCGTGGATCAACTTTCTGATTATTAGATCCTAGATTTTGAATCCCGCTCAAACAGTGGACAGGACCTTGTTTCTTTGAATACAGACACTACACAATCTTTCTTTACCTCATTTAATCATGTGCCGTTAATTAGCATAAACGTCTTTCTGTTACACTTTCATTTTTGTGTGTGTCCTGTCCCTTTGTACGATTATGAGTCTCCTAAACATTCATTTTGCTCTTACAGACATTTGACACTTTATCGTACCTACTTTAGCCGCCCCTGATATTATTTTGTCGAAGTGCCAGTTCAATTCTTCCCGCTTTGTTCGTAGTTGCATTTGCGTTCTAGCTTAGCTTTTCTGTCCTGGATTTAAAGTACTCCTGAACATGACCCTGAGGGTATCTTCGGATGGCATTTTCATGAATGCAGTGTAGAATAAGAGCTTACCGTTTTTTTTTTAAGAATTGGTTGAAAGCAAGATATTGTATTTTCTGATTAAATATAGTTTTGTCTTTGCGTTTGCCACGTCGACAGCAGTCGCATCTGCAGGTGGTAACATAGTATACGAGACCAATGAAGAGTTGAGAAGAACAAGTGTAAAAGCGACGTGACGTGATGGATTCAGCTTCTTCAAGAAGGAATGAAAGATATATCGGCGCCTAGCCGAATTATTATAACCCTAAGACCTCTGTTCAAATCTCACCGTGGTCTATTTGTCAGGTAGGTGATATCTTGACGCTATCGGTCCCATATATGCTAGGGTGTGGCAACGAAAAGCATACCAGTGTTTGAATGAAGCCTTGTGAGAAAAACTGAGTAAACGGAATTGTTTGTCGATTGTGTTCGCAAAATGTACAAGTGGTCTTGATTGAATGTCGTACCGGCGTTGAGGAAACTCGTCCTCTGAGATTAAACCTATCTGCAATTTTCGTTTTTCGGGGGTTTTTTTTGTATTTAATTATGACCCACGGTATATTCTCTTTGCTCTCTATGACTAAAGTTTTATACAAATACCTTCATTCAATCCAGAGAAAATTAAGAAAAAAAAAATCTGCTTTTGGGGTAAAATTTCAGATTAAAAACTGTCTATATGCAGTTTCTGTTTCTTTGTGATATGGACCATGGCATGCTCTCTGCGCCACCCTATATAAACACTTAATTTTTATACAAAAGTCTTCATTTAATCTCTTTAAATTATATCTAGTATGTAAACATATGTTTCTGCCAAGTTATGAAAAATTTGTTTCGACAACTTTTGAGGTTAAATATCTCAAAAATGAAAAGGTGCTGATAAAACTATTTTAATATCGGCTGACAAAATACTGTTAACGCCAGATGGTGATCTCTCTCACTCTTTCTATCTCTCTTTGAGAAAGTGTAAGTAAGGTCCGCTCTGGGCTGTGTGAACAAGCACAAATTTACTGTAGAAGACGCCTGAAACAGGGATTGGCTAGTCACCATAGAACAAGCATACTCAGGAATTTTATATATATATATATATATATATATATATATATATATATATATATATATAAAAAGAAAAAAAACAGAACATTTTCAGTTTCCTTTAGTTATAATTTATTTCACCAGAGTTTTTAATTTTTTCTGGATCTTCAGAATAAATTAAAAATTTACACTTTTGAAGGGCAGTGTTGAGCTTATATAAAGTGAGAGTGTGGTGAGTGAAAATTTGAGAGATATGATATGGTCGAATTTAAAGAGGGAAGGGAGAGTTTTAAAATTTATTGTTTTTTTTATTACAATACTTAATATTGAGGAGGAGGGGGGTAAGGATCAGACATTGACCTATTTAATCGGTCAACGCACCAAGATTTTTGCTTTATATATATATATATATATATATATGCACCTTCATTTTTCTGTATAATCTCCTCAGCAATGAAGAAAAGATTTGTAGCAATAGAAATGTGGTTTTACAGAAGGATGATGTGGATACCATGGATCGAACATGTTAGAGCACACACAACACGCACGCGCATATATATATATATATATATATATATATATATTCACCACTTTAATCAAATCATTTGTGTGGGTTTTTTTCTGGCGGTTTACCTTGATTCGTTCTTATCCACACAGAAGAGATCAACGTGTTTTAGTGGAGTCAGCAATTTTCAATCTGCTTGTATGAATCATCTTCAAGAAGCGAGAGCAAGGTCTAAAAGGTCTTGCAATCTAACAGTGATGTCATCTCACAATTCTCGCACCTGTTGCATATGTGGCCTCCTTTGTAAATTACTAGCGGGTCTTAAATGCCACTTAAGATTATCGCATAAACTTTCATAACTGAATCAATAAATATATATATATATATATATATATATATGCAATTGAGAGAAAGAAAAGATGGAATAAAAATCCAAAGTTCGTAGCTTTTATTTTTTTAAAGTACTCAGTAGCACAATGTTATTACAATAGATTACAATAAAAACATTTTACATCGGTACACAAAAAACATTCATGTTTCAGTACTAAGATAGTACTTCTTCAGGAGATGGTAGATAACTAATGATAAAAATTTCTTATTAGCTAAATTTAAAAACAAATCTTTATCTCTTCTCGTAAGTTAAATCGGGGCATAAGGTCAACATAAAAAATATACTTGTTACTTATACAATTATATATATATGCACACGTACACATTATATGGAATCCAGTCTTAGTCATCCCAATTTTTTATTTGTTGTGTGTGTGTTTTTGTGCTTGTAACAGTAAACATGGACATTATATTCTGAATAATTTATGAAATATACAGATAAAGAGGGAAATGTATATTAAAACAAAACTAAATAGAAAAGGAAAAAGATAAAAACAAACAGGATTAGGAGTAAATGTGTGTCTGAGAGTAAAAGAGAGATAGGGTTATAGCGTTAGGCGCCGTCAACAACGTATTTAAGACAATCTAATACCGGCCTGTCAAATGGAGGAAGTTTTGATCGTCATGGTAATATCAGTTGACGTCAGGAGATCAGACAGTCGGAAAAGGAGACTAATGCTGAGAGACTGCAAATGAAAAAAAAAAAAATCAAAGAATCGTTATCAAGATTTGAGTTGGAATACATTTTTTTTTCTTTCTCTTCTGCTTAGATTTACTTGTGTTGTACAATTCATTCTCTTATTTTCCGTGTTTATTTTATATTTTTTATTTTGTCTCTCTATCTCTCTATATTTTGAGTTTTATTTTAACATTGATGCTTTTTTTGTTGCTTTTTATTTCTTTATGCTACTCTCTCTTTTTGCCTTCGATTTCTTTACTTTTTCTCTTTTTCTTCACCTTACTTCTTGGATTAATCTCTTTAATTTCACTCGTTTTTTTTCTTTCTTTTCTTTCTTTCTCTTTTCAACTACTTAGATGTGTCACTCTCTTTCCTTCTCTTTCCTTTTTTTTTCTTTCTACATCATCCCTTTAGTAACCGTTATATTGTTCTTAATGTCTATCGTTTTTCTTTTTCTAATTTTTTTCTGCATCCATTTTTCTTACTCCTCGGATTATTCCGTCTTTAATTTGACTTGTTTCCTTTCACTTTTTCATTTTTTTTATTTCTTCAAAAGTCTCAGAGTTTTTTTCCTTAATTTCACTAGCGTTCCTTCTTTCTTAATCTACATCACCTCTATTTGACCGTCAGATTTTTCTTAATTTTATTAATGTTCCACTTTGTTTCCATTTTCTTAAAAACTTTGTCATGCAACAGGATTAGTCCTGATCTGGCATCTCGTGTACAGTCCCTTTCTCTATCTTTTCTACAAATTTTTACACGGTAATTGCTTCGACGAGCTACTTTCACTATTTCTCAAACGGCATGAATTTAAACGTACTACTAGGTTGGCATCTCGGTCCCACACTTTCACAGTCAAAACGGTTAAATATAGCTGTCCAAAACGGTTAAATGTAGTTGTCTCTTCTACTCCAATAGCTTCATGTCTCTTTCTTCCCGTCTGTGGAACTCCATCCCCGTTACTTGCTTCCATGATAGCTATAATCTTTGCTCACATGTTCAGTCCTTAGCATCCTCAGTATCCTTCTGAACCACATTTCTTTTGCTTCAAGTCTCTTCATCTTTGAGGAGATTGTCCAGAAAAAAACCCAAAAATTCACACACAAAAATCTGGAATTTCGACGTGAACACGTGTTTCCACTAAATGTAAAATTACATTATATATATATATATATATATATATATATATATATATATATATATATATATATATATATGGACGGAATTTATGTTCTTCGGTATCTGAAACTTTTGTGTTTTTAAAGGTAAACATGGCTATTATATTCGAAATAATTGATGAATTATACTGAATATTGATAAATAGGAAATATATATTTTTTCACCTCTCGGGTTATTCTGGATTTTATTCCACTTGTTTCCTTTTTTATTTCTTTTTCTTTCTTTCTTCAAACGTCACCAACATTTTTTCTTTAATTTCATTTGTTTTGCTTCTTTCTTTTTCAGAAAGATTTTTTTTCTTCGTTTCTTTCTTTACCTATTTATTTTCCTCTACCTTATCTTTCTTTGCCGATTTTTTCCTTTTAGCAGTTTTTATTTTTTTTTTAATTTCAACGTCTACGGGACCCAGGAATTTCAAATGCTTCTTCCCGTTTTAAGTATAAGTTTCCTTTTTTGTTACCATTTTCCCTATAACCTCGGCGTTTCGTGCATGTTTTGTACATGGTATCCTGAGAATCATTCTTTAGAACAACATTTTTGTTGCTTCAATCTCTTCTACTTTGAGGAGATTGTCCAACATTCACTGCTGTATAAGAGGACAGATCACTTAACGGTTCAGCATACTCCTCTTTGTTTCTAACGAAGTTTTTTTTTCTGTCCCTTAATACTCTGCTTAGCTTTTGGAATGCCTTTTTAGCCATCCCAATTTGTCTTCGGATCTCAGAATCGCACTTTCCATCCTCTGTTAGAACACTTCCCAGCTATTTAGATTTATGCACTTAATTATCACCAATTTGTAAATTGCATTTTGTTGGGAGACATGGCAAAAAGACTATTGTGGGGCTCGCCCGTTGTACACAAAATGGACTCGTCCAAGTATACTTATACGACGGAGAGATAGCGTGACAAAGAAGGTCGACAGAAGGTGTTCACTCAGAATTGCGAGAATCCAGAAAGAGAGATAATTACGGCTTCCATCACCGAGACTTTTAAATATACTTTTCTAATAACCCGCATTCCTGGACTACTAATCTTCATTTCACTTTGTATTCTTCCGTTCAATACACATATTTTTCTTATTCCTATTACTATCGTTGTTATTTATTTGTGCCGGAATCCACAACAAAGACAAAACTTAATACGAGCCCATAGGGACATAAATATATCAGTGGCCGAGATCACGTAGGTCTTGAAACGCTGAAGATAATTGGATATCGAGTTCATTAAACACTGCAAAATAAACTCGTATATACAATCAATTGTTACAATAAAAATGGGAGAATAGCCGGCTTATTCTATATCGCTCCAGGAAAAAGCGAACTCCATGCGCCTTGCTTTATCTTGACAAGGCTCAGATTACGGGAAAATATGAGTATGGCCGCCAAGCCTTGAAGGTGCACAAACGTCACTTTCCTGTGTTGGTATACTTCAAAATTATTTACCCATCTTGTTGAAGGAAACTTTGTTCTATCGCTATTTCCATGACAAATTTTCAGAGGATCCCCATTATTTACTCACGTCAGTTCAGATCTTTAGAGCAAGAATACACCATATTCTACGTATGGAGCGGAATCATCAGCATTTCCTCCATATTCCAAATGTTAGAAGAAATTTTTAACCATCCAGCATCTTCAACCCCTGAGCAGAAAATTTGTGTAATAGACTCCCGAGTGGAGTAAATTGTAACTAAGAAATGTCCAGTATACTTCCAGTCTAAGACACAGACTAACACTGAGAGGTCGAGAAAAACAAAATGATCAGACGTCTGTAACAGGGACTCGTAAGTCACCCTAGCATTTTTGCGATCTCAAAAACTAGCAGCCAGGAATCATTATCATATTCTGAGGAATCTAAGAGGTCTTAGAAAATCTGACACTCACTGGACATATTGAAGGCAAGATGGACAGAATAAAGTAGCGAATAATTTGCCTAACGAACTTGGGAAAATGGTTTGCAAAAACAAGAAATTAAGTCAACGAAAAGACAAGAGCAACAATGGACAGAGATTTATGAAGGATAATGATCGCCCACGTTATGAAGGCAGTTGTCACATGGAAGATTGAAGAATCAAGTATATTTGTGAAGTGACGGTAGTTTATTTCCTCTGTGACTACGATAGGCTAGTTTGTTGTATGCCTCAATATCAATCTTGGAAATGGTGGCCTTAATTTTAACGTATATTGCATATTGTTCAAGTAATTATATAACATAGTAATTAATGATAATATTACTAATTGACAATATTAATGATAACGATATAATTATTGAAGAATAGAGGATTCTACAGAAATCTATTTGCGAATAAATAATTAGTATAGCATTAACTTATCTAGCTTCGTTCATTTATCAATTGAATAAAAATTATGCTTAACAGGAGAAGGCAAATGTCATTAATTTCGGATTAAAAGATAGGATGAAGACAATACTCGATGAAAAATGATATTAGTATAACAAAACAATGTATTAGAAATCCAGATAAAAATGACTAGATATATTGTAAAACTAAAGATGCAGCAAATATTCCCAGTGATTATATATATTTTAAAAACGTCTCCACCTAAAACTGACATTTTATTTAGTATTAAATTAATTATTATTTGTCTATATTTCTGAGATGAGGTATTATGTACAGTATTTACAGTATTATGGCACGTGGAATTAGAACAGTCTACCCCAGCGATCGAAATAAAGGGTTCAGTTCGAAATTCCAACCACCTGAAGAAGGCCGGAGCGTACAACGGCCGAAACGTTGTGACAAATATGGCGACAAAGATGAGGACAATAGTCCGACTAATGTAAATACTGTAATTATTATTTTCTTAGTATGACTACACAGTTTTGCCTGTCGTACAGTTAACAAACCATCCACGTTTTTTTGAACAGGTGTTTGTTTCCTGTTTAGGATTGGGCTATCCCTTTCCTTCTAACGTCTACTTCAACGCTCCATTTCGAACGTCTCAGCCTAGAACTCTGAACTTTTTCATTACCTTTTCTTTTCTCAATAGGAGTAGATGGGTTCGCCTATCGTCCAGTTAACACCCCTCTCTGGGTTTTTTTGAACAGGAGTCGAGGTTTATCCCTTGTTTCCTGTTTGGGATTGGGTAATTCGTTTCCTTCTAAAATCTACTTCAAAGCTACACTTCTAACGTCTCCGCCTAGAACTCTGAACTTTTCAATCACCTTTTCTTTTCTCAATAGTCCAGTTCACATTCTTCTCCAGTTTTTGAACAGGAGTAGACGTTTATCCCTTGTTTCTAGTTTAGGATTGGGTTTTCAGTTCCTCCTTAGGCCCTTTCCTTGTCTAAATTTCTACCTCGAGTAGTACTTATGTCTTCTCCCGGCTGAATATCCTCGCAAAAACAGAAAAAAAATGTCGCTAGTTTCTCCATTAGTTAGTAAGTTTATCACGCGCGCTAGACCCTGCCATTGCTACAGATAAAAGATGGATCATTCTCTTTTGATTTCGATGGAAGACGGAAGTAAAAGATATATGAGGGACGCCGTCTGGTTTACGTGAGAAAAAGAAATCATGTGTCATAAACATAATCGCAAACGAAGAATACAAGAAAGAAAGAACGTAGGAGAGAAAGAAGGGAGGAAGAAGGAAGGAAAGAAATGTAATAAGAAAGAAAGAAAGGAAAGAGGAAAGAAAGAAGGAAAGAAAGAAAGGTAGGAAGAAGGAAAGGTAGGAAGAAAGAATGGAAGGAAGAAAGATAGGAAGGAAAGAAGGATGGAAAGGGAAGGGGAAAAAGGAAGGAAGAAACAAAGGAAGGAAGGTAGAAAGGAGGCGATAACGCTCTCAGGAGTTTGACGTCTGCTTCGCTGCAATCGAAAATCTTATCTAGTTCAAATATTTTCATTTGTACACGCTTTTTGAAATATTGACCTGTATTCATATTTAAGATTACTTTTGCAGTATGTGTTAAAGTTTATAATCTCATATATTTATCGATGCTATTGCGTGAGAATTTTTACAGGCATTTTAGACCCTTAATCGCGCAAGGAGCTCATATAATAAATGAATTAGGAATTATGATTCACCATAAAATTAATATAGGAAAACCTTGACATCATCAGTGATACATATATATATATATATATATATATATATATTGTTATAAATGAATGCCAAATGGGAATATATCAGTGCGTCTTTGTGGGCGGAAATATCCCCACCTTATTTTCCATTTATTTTTTTTTTTATTTTTGCATTTTTCCATTAATTTCTCTCGACGTCGACCAGGTTTTATTATCAGTGTTTATCCCGTCGTCACATTCCTCGTGCAGCCCCCGCCCACCTTTTATCGCTGTCGACAAAAACGTTCAGTCATCCTCGTAAATTTCCTCGCCAACACGGATGTCAGCCATTTTAGGTCAGCTTCAACACATATCAGATTTATCTCAATATCAACGATTCTCAATTAATATCGGGATTATTTTAATCGTTTTCCGACGCGCGGTCTAGGATTTCGATACTTATCTCCAGCCGCATCTTTTTGCCTTCGATATTTTATGCTCAGCGAGCTCGCTAATCAGCCCCGTTCCATATCATCAATCTATGCACACAGCCAGTTTGTCTTTCTATAATTTTTCATTTAGACTACAACGAAAAATCATGTTTAGCAACAACAGATTTGCCTATATTAATGCCATTAGTAATACGCATCCTTGTCAGCGACTGTTTAGATTTGAATTATTTGAAACAAACGAATAATAATTATTATGGAGCTGTGAAGCAAATAATTTATGTTTATCGGAAATAACCATCTAAAATTGAAATTAAGAAATTAAGTAATTTAACATGTGTCGCAATTTTCGTTGGCAAAACTGGAGTCCAAAATATGAGCCGGTTTATTTTTTCTTTTACTTTTTATTATGTTGAGTTCTAAATAAATTCCCTTTGTTTTTTATTAGGTTGAGTTCTAAATAAATCCCCTTTGTTCTTTTATTAGGTTGAGTTCTAAATAAATTCCATTTGTTTTTTATTAGGTTGAGTTCTAAATAAATTTCCATTGTTCTTTTATTAGGTTGAGTTCTAAATAAATTCCATTTGTTTTTTATTAGGTACAGTTCTAAATAAATTCCCTTTGTTTTTTATCAGGTTCAGTTTTAAATGAATTCCCTTTTTTATTAGGTTGGGATCTAAATAAATTCCCTTTGTTTTTTATTAGATTGAGTTCTAAATAAATTCCCCTTGTTTTTTTTAATTAGGTTAAGTTCTAAATAAATTCCCTTTGTTTTTTTATTAGGTTGAGTTCTAAATAAATTCCATTTGTTTTTTTATTAGGTTGAGTTCTAAATAAATTCCCTTTCTTTTTGGAAGTGAGTCAACTGTAATGTCGAATGTATCTTCGTAACTAACCGTTACTTAAAGATATCATAACACGTGATGGTAAAGGGATTACATAGTGCAATGTTGAGCGCAAAAATCAGTGAAATGACATTAAAAATCTCGGCCCACCCCAACAAAAACATTGGAGAAAGGGTATTATTCTGTGTGTGGTAGGGTAGTCGTGCTACCAGGAATTTTAAAAACGCAATAAAAAACGAAACGTTCAGCAGCTAGAGAATATCCATAAAAGTCTGGTCAAAAATCCCCCCGCGTTCATCAGCTGTATAAATATTATCCCCCATGACAACACGTCAGGAAGGATAAACTTTTTAAAAAAAATCAAATTGGTTGGTATATTCTACACCATTCGTCATATTTATATAACCTTGTAACAATCGATTATTACTTTTTTTTTTCGATTGTAACAAAACGTTTTGATATGGAAAACATTCTCTAATGAAACCAGATTCAAGAGATAGTTATAAATCTTTTTTACAACAAAATCTACAAAGTTTTATTTTTAAGTTACCCGTTATCCAAGAGCTTCAATAATAATAAAAAAAAAAAAAAAAACGGGGAAATAATTAGTTACAAATATATCAAAATATCCAAAAAAAGACTAGGCACGAGGATTTATTAGGTTGGTGCAAAATAATGTCGTTTTGACGTTCAACAACGTCAAAAACGACATTATTTTTGCACCAACCTAATAGAAGAATCTACTTCCGTCGATTAAACGTTTCAATTTGAAATTCCAACATATATCATTGAAACGTCGTCAATTTTCCAATAACGATTAGCACAAGTGTGAGAACAATGCAAATAGTGTAAACTGTTACAATACCTCATGTTAGCAATATAGAGATATGTTGATTTTTATTTTATTTTATTCTTTTTTATTTTTTATTTCAGATGATGTGTTCAAGAGAAACCACGTTGATTATTATTATTATCATTATCATCATCATCTATTTCTACTTGGTCCATCGTTCCTTAGCTAGTTCATTAGCACTTAGGTTACGTTTTACCAATATCACATAAATAATGGACTATTCCGTTTTTGACCAAATGGAATGATGGAAAAGCCATAAAAGAGACGCTGTTTGATTTCATCGAGAAAAAGAAAAAAAAAGAGAGGAAAGATAGTGTTTCTAATGTGTTTAATGTTTGCATCAATGAAATTGTAGAACTTTTCCATATCAAATATTTTCATTTAATTCATATTTCAGATACCTACTGCAATATGTCGTAAATGTCTTTAAACTCAAATACTTAACTACGCAATAATACATTTCCCAAGGGTATTTTATTGTTGGAGAACTCGTAAAGACTTAAGAAATAGTGATTAAATAAGCTATTCGGATTTTCTGATTAATGATATATTCCATAGTTTAAAATAAAGTAGCTTTTGCAAAAATGATTTTATTGCTTGGTATGGTAATGCCAATCAGTGCTCATGTATTATCATCATTATTATTATTTTGATTATTATTATTATTTTGGAAAGATGTGAAATGGAAAGCCATATTTCTTAAAAAAAATCAGAGATATGAATAAGTATAATCGATACGAACTTTCTTTAATTTTTACTCGTTCAACTGAAAAAATAATAAGGCTAACAATTCATTTTCAAAACAGTATTGACTTACCGGCATATCTCTTTAGAAACATGGGAAGGAAATCGAGTGAAAAGCCGAATTACTGTGAAAAAGGGTACTTACCTGAAAGAATAGAGAAAAAATGAGAGCTTAATTGTGGTCATGCATGGAATTGATAATTTAAATTAAATTCTAAAACTTCGATTTTGTATATATATATATATATATATATATATATATATATATATATATATATATATATAATACTGAAGCACATTCATGAAATACGAGGCATTATTACGAACAATTTTAGAGCAGATTAAAATGTCAAGACTCTTAAATTCAGTAAATTATGCATAAAAAAACAGAAAAGCAAGCTCATACGGACGAAATCTCAGACACAGAGGCATAGGATGTACGGACATTCACACACACATTATATATATATATATGTGTGTGTTTGTTTAAGTTTTTTACACTTCAGATAATAAAATAAAAAGAATCTAAATTTACATAAAAGAAACATACATGATCGAACATACACAGCCACTTACCCACACACACACAAATTGTGTGTATATATATATATATATATTGTAATCCTTTTAAGCTGACAAATTAATTTCTTGGTGGCAGTGAAAATTGATTCAAAATTATTCTTTCAAACAGTTCTTATTATCCCTAAGTACTTTCGATCTCATCTGAGATCATCATCAGTGGTTGCATATTTATGGATGTGTTATGCCTCATCACCGTAAATTTAAAATATCTATGCAAAAAGGGTATGTCATATATTTTAAAATATTTTTTCAAAGAATTGTTAATTGTAGTATTTTAAATTATATTTATATAATAATTGGCTGCTAAAAATATTTAGGAATTTGTTACTATAATCCTAGTTGGTTTTATTTATTCTTGGCCGCATTTCCCCCGGGCTTCCAGAATTTAAAAATTTTGTTTATTATGTTCGTGATGAAGCACTAATAAATATTCGACAAATATCTGTCTAAAATGTGAATGTGGACATGATTTTTCCTTTAAATGTTTTGAGATTAAACTATGATTGTTCAAGTGAGATTATACACACATATATATATATATATATATATATATATATATATATATATATATATATATATATATATATATATATGTGTGTGTATGTGTGTGAATATGTGTAAATATATGTGTATATATGTGTGTTTATACATAGATATGTTTATATATATATATATGTGTGTGTGTGTGTATATACATATGTATATATACGTGTATATATGTGTGTGTGTATATATGTGTGGTTGTATATATGTATATATACGTGTATATATGTGTGTGTGTGTGTGCATATATATATATATATATATATATATATATATATATATGTAGATACATATGTATATATATATATATATATATATATATATATATATATATATATATATATATATATATATATATATATATGTGTGTGTATGGTTAAATTTCTCAGAATATTTCTGATAGATAATTTGGATAAAATGAAAACTATTGCAAAATATATTTCTTGGCCATTGCCGACGTGTTTGGTCAATTCGCGAACGCTCCTGTGTAAGCCACCTTCTGGATGTTGTTATTTTCCTTTTTTTTTATTACTAAGAATTGGTTTCAATTTTCCATGTCAACATATTGTTAAATTTCTCAGACTAATTCTTTTAAACTGTCCTTGATAAAATCGGTTTGACAAAACAGCTCGGCAATGACTAAGTAATATTGTGACTTTCTAGAAGTAAATTTTACAAATGTGTTTTAAAACTTTTTTTTTTTGCGATGTTTTTTCATGATATCGATGAAAACTTTTTTCTTTTATCATTTTTGGAAATATATTGGAAGAGTTTTTTTCGATGCAGATGTAAAGTTTTAAGAATTCCAAACATCAGAATGGCGACCTTATGGATTCCTGTCTTTCCCACGGGCCTTGAAATTATATTATTATATATATATATATATATATATATATATATATATATATATAACACATGAGAAAAAGAACAAAGGAAATAAAATGCCCCTAGACGTAGAATTTACTTTTTTTAAAAGGGCACATTACAAAAGTACTGCAATATATTTCTATTATTTAATTATAACAAAAACATGTTGAAATCGCTACACAAGAGCGTTCGTGTTTACCTCTTCAGGCGACGGTAAGTGACTGATGATATATATATATATATATATATATATATATATATATATATATATATAGTAGTTATTTGTGAAGATTGCTCATCCTACCGACCGGCTGGGTTGCTTTGTATATGGAGTTTCGGGCCCATTGCACCTTTCCTTCTGAGTTTTACTCGAAGAATTTAAAGTGGCGCGATGAAAGGCGGTGATCCTATACCTGGATTCGAACATCCAAAATTCTGCGGAGGCTGGAATAGAGATTTGGGCAGGGAGAAAGCTGGCCACATTGTAGATGCTAAGTACAGTAGAGCAAATATTAAGACAAAAATCTCTCGTAGCTGACGAGTCATTCGCCCGTTTAGGCCTAGGTTACTACCCCAAACCCCTTCAGAAGAGAGAAGAAAAAAAAAGGGAAGATCGGAAACATTGTCTCCAATATGAAGCGAGAGTAGGAGTGAATGAAAATAGAACCTATAAAATGGTGGCCTTAAGTCAACTGGGGGCCTGGGAAAAATGGGAAACAGAAAAACAGAAAATGTCAGGGTTTGTTTCTCGTATGCTAATTCCGTTAAAAGAAGTTTCCTTACGCAGGCAGTGTAGTACAAATTACCTAGCCCAACAAACAACCATACGTTGTGAAATATTGAGACCCCACGTTGCATCTGACGATAGGAGCCCTTCTAGACGTATGGAGCGGTTACCCAAAGGAAGGTAGTGAGAATCGCTACTGATGGCACCATGATACTATCTTTAGAGCAACTGTAGCAATAGTCTCGAAGAGCCACCAAAGAAACGTATATGATCCTTGAAAGAAACTGATGAATTTCGTCAAACCATCAGTGAAGTAGAAATCACGACAATGGGAGAAAAATTCAGACCTTCCT
Organism: Acanthosepion pharaonis; assembly: GCA_903632075.3. Taxonomy (NCBI): domain Eukaryota; kingdom Metazoa; phylum Mollusca; class Cephalopoda; order Sepiida; family Sepiidae; genus Acanthosepion; species Acanthosepion pharaonis. Next base: position 745,235 of record CAHIKZ030000985.1, on the reverse strand, counting down.
TTTACTTCGGTCAAGGAAAATAAGAATATAGTCACAGTTAAAATTCCCACAGCAAATTTAAAAAAAACAAAAAAAACAGCTACGTCCAGACATGATTATTTATTCGGATAAAGCTATGTAAGTTACATTGTTATTATTAACAGTCCGTTGGGAAGAGAATATGGAAGAAGCCTACGAAAGGAAGTTTTGGTAATAGTCACATACTTTAGAGTAACGCAAAGTCGGTTTTGGTAAG
>CAHIKZ030000985.1:722500-737500 GCA_903632075.3 Acanthosepion pharaonis | reverse complement strand
TCGAAACAGATAACTGAAATCTTTTATAAGATCAGCGTTCCGTTTAAATATCCATATATTTGCTTACACATATATATATATATATATATATATATATATATATATATATATATATATATATATATATATTTTTAAATCCAGCATACATTATCGGCTTCAATGTATATATATATATATATATATATATATATATATATATATATATATATATAGCCCATTGCTGATCCCCATTGACGAGTGGACGGAGTGATTTTGAATGGTCAGTTTACGAAATTTCCGAATCTGTTCGGGATGCTGAAGGTAACATCAATCAGTTAAGTGGCAAATTTTATATTTGTATTAATTCTCTCCCACCCTCTCATAATATATATATATATATATATATATATGTATGTGTTTGTGTAATGATAGAATATATGAGAAATAATGTCGAAAATTGTTTCTAAGTTCTCTTCCACAATAAATTGTTTTCAATTATTTTTCTTTTGAATGATTATAAAAATCTGAAGCATTCCAGATTTTTTTTTTTTTTTTTTTTAAGTTCTTTTCTTTTAATCATCAAAACTGCACTGGGTGAACCCAGAAAGCGAAGATTGTCTTAAAGAGATAGGATATATATATATATATATATATATATATATATATATATATATATATATATATATATATATATATATATATATATTGCTAGAATCGAGAAGGAAAGAGAGAAACTCGTGTGCATATAAAAATCTAGTCACAAACAAGTTGGAATGAAATTAGAATAAAAAAAAACAAAAACAGCAAAGAAACAGATAAAAATTATTTAACAATGTCTCTGAAGTAAAAAAAAAAATATATTTTAAAAAATACTAATCTTCTTGGTAATGAATGACTGTACGTGAGTTTACTTATTTAGTTTAACAAGAACAGCTACAATATGCATTTGCATATGTGTATGGGTTTGTCAAAAACAGCAAATAAAATATGGTTGATGAAATTTCAAAGAAACTGATGTGGGAAAATAGCAAGTTGTTTCTATTATAGAATACGATGTATCTGTCTACATCTTAGCGGTAAATATGTTTACCTATACTTCAAAATTTTATAGAAATTTACATCTCACTTGTGAGTCTAAATATTCAAGGACATAAGACTCCGTCTATTGACACATTGGTGCAAAATAATATAGCTAATAATTACTATATGTGCATATGCATTAATATGTAATAAGAAATTATCTCTTTACACACTAATCCATCCACATTCTGAATTCACTCGGTGTATGTTTTGAGATGTTCTTAGTTTTCTCTGAGTTACCTTTACAAAGGCACTAGTTAGTGTTCGAAACCTGGCCAGATTTAAAATGCTGATTTTCAAGGTAATTTTGTCCCGTTGGAAATTTATAGTCATAAGGCGTCCTATTCCCATTTACCTATAAATGTCCTCTTTGCAGATTTTATTTGAACTTAGTAAAATTATAATGGACTAAATCTGAATTGAGCTATCCCGTCCACTGGCGTATTTTTAAAGAAAACGTTAAAATTCCCCTTTCTCTCTTCAGTGCCACGATAGCGTAGGAGTAGGATCTCTGACTAATGCCAAATTGGTCGGATTTCGATCCCGGCTTGAAGTAATCGGTCGTCTAGCCACCATGAAGACCTGCGAATCAGTCTGTCTGTAGATGAGTGTATATATAAAAAAGAAAGAACATTCATTTTAAAAATTAACTATTATTTATTTTTATTATTAATATAGTTATTAAGATTATAGATTTAATTAAATTAAGTTATCTTTTTGTTCCTTTTTTCTTTTAGACTTTTCTCATATTTATTATTTTATTTTTTTATTTTTATTTCTTATATCTTACAGACTCTATTTTATGTCCTATCTTTCTCAGTGTATTTTCGCTCTATTTCTATCAATAGAAAAAAAAATGCAAAGTATATTCTGAAATGTCTTCCACGAAAGTGATTTCATTCACGAAAAAAGCCTACGCACAGAATCAAATTATAGGGAGCCTGGACTAATAGATAATGATAAAGAATACAAAAGACGTCAAAGAATTGTCACAACATTGGCACCACCACAATGCAACACCTCACACAGACAAAAAAAAAACAAATAAAACAAAAAGAAAACTCGGCGTATAATAAAGTAACGACGCTTAAATATGCTCGGTCCACGTTTAGAATACAGAAACTAGCTAAACGCAAGACGTGAGACGACTCTCTGTATCCGGAACGTGCGCAAGAACGGAATAGCAATTAATAAACGTCTGAACGTCACGTACTGTCCTTTGAAATTCGGACACGGTAGCACCCACTAATATGTCAGCTCCCCTGTGAAGATCTTTCCATAATGGTCGCCCGTTCGTACAGGCGATTCACCGCACGCCGACGAATATATCCGCTTACGCATGCATATAACGCAACGTTTTTTTACACGATAAAACATCAGTCTGTGAAATGGCTGAGTAGACCGTCCCATCCGGCAGACGGGAAGCGGTCTTCGATCTGTTGAGATGAATGTCCCCTCTGTCAAAAGCAACAATGCCATTTTTCTAGAAGGCATATTTTATCGCTTCCTCATTTCACTATCTTTTTTTTTGTCTGTATAAATCTTTTTTCTTCTCGTCTTTCTATTGTCCAAAACTCGCTGAGCTGGTGTTCTTAAAAAGATAGAATGCACACTTATAACACTATAGAAGAAATAGAAGATAAAATTGTTTGTGTTGCAAATGCACAAACAGGTTAAGTGTAATCGGCGTGGTAAGTAGTTTCGTTCAGTCGAGTTCAGATTATCGACTTGTCTGCTGCGATCATTTTCACACGGTTCCAGTTGGGAAAAAGGCACAACTCTTCCCTTTTGTCCACGTCAATTATGGCTTGACAAGCGAGGTAGACAAGACTCTCGACGATTATTCGGCAGTCATTCTCAAGGAATAATATTCTGATTTTTTAAAGAGACTCCAAAAAGATTTATGGCTATTAAAAAAAAATAAAAATATAAATAACGGAAATACGAATCTTTGGCTACTTATCATGGCCCTCCATCCTAAAAAAGGTACATGTCCCTGAAAAAAAAAAATTAAACAGCCATATATATATATATTATATATATATATATATATATATATATATATATATATATATATATATATAGATATATATATATATATATATATACATATATATATATATATATATATATATATATATATATATATATATATATATATATATATATATATATACATATATATATATATACATATATATATATATATATATATATATATACATATATATATATATATATATATATATATATATATATATATATATATATATATATATATATATATATATATATATATATATATATATATATATATATATACATATATATATATATATATATATATATATATATACATATACATATATATATATATATATATATATATATATATATATATATATATATATATATATATATATATATATACATATATATATATATATATATATATATATATATATATATATATATATATATATATATATATATATATATATATATATATATATATATATATATATATATACATATATATATATATATATATATATATATATATATACATATATATATATATATATATATATATATATATATATATATATATATATATATATATATATATATATATATATATATATATATATATTATAAATATATATATAAATTTAATTTGTAATCCTAATTTATACAGGTTTCAAATGTACTATGATTAAGCTTTTTATTTCATTTTTTCTTGTGTTCGAACAAGTGTTTTCTTTTCTGGATACAGAGTGTGCAGAAACTGATCAAATGTCCTGTAATTCCGAGCGCATTAAGCGATACTTTTAGTCAATATGAAGAATGATTTTGATTTTTAACTGGGTGCATGGATTGTGCGTATGTTTCTCAAGTTTTCTGGGTTTTTTTATTTTCCGAACACACTCAGCACATTGAGGCTTTTTTCATAGTTTTATTATTAAGGCTTTCCTTATTTTTAATCATTTTTTTTTTAAAATATGGGTGAGGTTATTTTGTTTGTATTTTCTACTAGTATATTTCAGATTCAGTCTTGTATGTTTGTGTATGTGTTTAAATTGACTCTGATGGGGCTGTGGTCGGATAGGTGCAACGGAAGTCGTCTGGATATGCATGTAGTAGTGTGATGGATGTCATTATTTATGAGTTCTCTTTTATCAGGAATACGTTTCCTTAAGGGGCATTTAACCTCATAAATAATGTTTGTTCGTTGTAATTTTGATTTTGTTGGCCTGTTCTTATTTTGGAGGATAAGGTTGGCTGTTTTAATTTTTTTTTTTTTTTTGGGTAGTAGATAATTATTTTGAATTTTTAGTTCGGGTTAATTGAGGTAGAGAATTTCTGTATTTCTAAGTGAAGTGCGAAGCCGACAAAACCAGCCTTAATAGCACCAATATGCATTCAGTTCGATAAACGAAAATAAATATACTGTTAAAGTTAAGCAGGATACCTAAATCAAAAATGAGTACCTGTTAACAATAAAGCTTAAAATTTTATATATATATATATATATATATATATATATATATATATATATATATATATATATATATATATTAAATATGAAAAAAAAACAGACCACTTTAAGGTACCATTATAATAATTTATTTCACCAGTGCCCTTTTAAAGGACGCCGGATCATTAGATAGCACTTCCAAAATATGAAGCAAAAAAATGAAATGAAAATTGATGGGGAGTGTAAGTTTTGTAATTTAACAGAGAGTGTAATAAGGAGTGGTTAGAGTGACATGGTAGCTTACATTGAGCTCTCAGGATTTCATCCTCTTTAGGACTACCCATACGGATTACCAAGTTTTTCAAAAACTTAAATATATATATATATATATATATATATATATATATATATATATATATATATATATATATATAGTCTATGACGACAAATTATCACTAAGTATATGTGCTTATTATTGATTAGATTTTCACACGTTTAACTATTCTTATCAGAAAAAAAACATCTCGTACTTGCCACCACAAACCACAGATTATTTCACTGACAGGATGTTTATATCCAACTTCCAGCTGATATTTCACTACTGCGTTCAAGAGCGCAAACGGTGTATTGCCTACATCGTCATTAACACAATCCGGTATTACTGTATCAATTTATTCTCGACTACGTACGCTACGCTAGATGAAAAAAATATCTTAGAGGACTGGTAAAGATCTGCTTATTGTTATCATCAATAATCGAAAAATAATATATGGTATGGTACTAACAGGAAATACGGCATTTATTACATATAAATGACAATTGTAGTCTTATTTGGCTTGGTGATTGTATCTGGTTACTGGCGTTGGTGAGTGTTGGCAAAATTCTCTCTACAACATAACCTGTCAGACGCAGGGTGAGTTTTAGGTAATTTCAGAAATGAATACATCAGCATACGGAAAATATAGTAATATTTGCGATTAAAACGGGCATATTAAAGCAACAGGGAATAGTAACAGTAAGTATAAAGGTAACATTATCATAATGTGATAATATCAAAAGCAAATAAAAAATCCAAATAAAAAAAACAAGTATAGTTTCATTGGTTTTTCGTGAGTCTCTCATCAAAACTCAATCACGGAAGAGAAACGTTAAAATCAGCACAACTTGAGAGAGGACGTTATATAATAAATATACAAGCATCAAAAGTTATTATCTTTTGTCTAACTGCTAGTACTCCTTGTTGCAAAGCGATGGTTGGAAGATAGAAAACTAACCCTCAGTTAAAGATACACCACTACTAACCATGGGTATATCATACCCGATTTTGAAAATATAAAAAAAGATATTAAATATAAAACTTTATTTGAAATATTTAACATGCAGGCACTTCAAACTTTGTACTTTGAGTTACCATTAATAGGAACTGAAAAACATATCATTTACGTAAGAATATCAGGTGCTGAAAATTGTAATTAAAAATAGGAAAGTTTGCGCTGGGTAATATATGCCCATTGTTAGTGTTCTAGGGCTAATATAAATTGGTTCTAACGCCTTAAAGTAAAAAAAAAATCATTTAAGGGACGTAACTCTGATTTTCCTCTTAAGGCTGTTGAATCAATTAAATCCTTCAAAACAACGCCATTGCAAACTGCAAGAATGGGAGTTAGGCTTTAGTTTAATCAATTAGATTAAAGAATGCGTACCGGGCTTTTAGTTTATGTTCATTATATGTAATCCTTTCTCTTATAATGTGAAAATTTCTCATCATCATTTGAACACTGGTGAACCGATTTGTCTTAGTTTATTTTTTCGATATTACCACTTTGCGGTAATATAATTTTTACGTTATTCTTTCCTGCTCTTTGGTATTTGTGTTTTAACACTAATTAATTTCGGTACCTATTTTAAAATATTTATCATCTGTATCATTGGAACTCAGGAAATCTCGCTCGATATGCATTAAAATTAACTTTCATTTTTAGTGTATATCCATCAGAGTAAATACGAATCGATATTATTATAATTTTTCGATACATGACTGATGATGCAGATTTTTTCCCGCAGTAGGTTGCCACTTCTTTCTGTGGTAGACCTGTTTCCAGCTATAGCTGGGAGGAGAAGTAGAGGATTGATACCTTTTCCACGGGTATTAACACGTAAATGAATCTAATGGATTCGACTGGAATTCGAACTCAGCTCTACAATTCCTCAATCCAAGCCGCTAACCATTTACTCCACCGTGTCTCCTTATTATTGTACTGGTTTATAATTAGAAATATGCCTCGCCTAGTTTAAGGAAAAGTATTTTTGTATTTGGGTAGCATTAAATAATATTAGAATACGGATTATCAGAGCGAGAGTTATAGAAAGAGAGAAACAATGCTATTATGAATTCTGAAAGTCAACTTATCCCAGAAGAAATAAAAATCTACAATCTACGTGACTATAATACTGGGAATTTGATTCAAATTATCCCATCAAATCTGTCGTCAATATCAGGAGTAGACAACTCTGCTGTCCTGGTGTATCTGAACTGAATAAAAAGATTTCAATCACAAACTACCATCACTTGAATAAATGTTTATTCACTCCAACGGAAATAAATCTTAGACAAGGTAGTATGAGAAGGTAAGAAGAAAGGACTAACTATTAACTGAAAGAAAGTAGCGAAACAGACAACCCAAAGTAAGATCTATCTATATATTGGAGTCATCAGAGAGAAGCTATTACAGAAATAGAACTTTCTGAATTTCGTAGCAGAAAATGATAGAAAATCTTTCAACAGAAAAAGAAATTGTATTTTAATAGCGAAAAATGCCTTCCAGAAACTAAGCAAGGTATTTAAAAGAAGGAAAATGTCGTTAAAAACAAAGGAAAAATGCATGAAACTGCTATATAATATAAAGGGAGTTCCAATTTTAAATGTGAATTAAGTTTAAGCGTCTAATGATATTTTCTTTTTCTTTCAGATTTAACAACTTAAGTCTTTAGCAATTTCAACCATGGAAAGATTAACAATCAAACAACGTGTTAAATTTATCGAAGCCTATTACGAAAATGGACGTTCAAACAGAAATACATTTCGAAATAATTTTCAGTTAATATAAACGATCAACTTAGAGTGCAATTGGAAACACTGTAATGACGATGAGAAGTTCCCAGGTCGCATTGTCTCTCGAAACAGCGAAGTCAATTGGCCAGCACGATAGTGCGACATGACGCTTTTAGATTTCTTCCTTTGGGGTCATCTCAAAAGTAAGGTTGATGACAACAAGCCAACAACAATTCAACAGCTGAAGAATGAGATAATAACGACATATTGGTGAGATCGAGGAGCAACTATGCAGAGACGTCATCAAAAATGTTGACCATCAAGTGGTGCCGCCGAAGCCTTGGCGTACATTTAAGCGATATTATTTTTCACACATAATTGCTATGACTTAAATAACACGATCCAATAGGGAAATAAAAAAAAAACTTTTCATTAATAACACTGATTTATTTACTGCTGACTTTCATCCGTCTTAATGAAACACCCATTAATTGTCAAAATTCAATGAAGTATCTGTTATGTTATCGATCTAGGCATGGCATCTCAGTTACTTTCTCACTGAAGTGACTTCCCTTTGTCCTTTCTATAAACATTTTCATGACAGCTGTTCTTTTGATCTATGTTTCTTGTACTCTCGGCAATATGAATTTAAGCGTACTACTCGATTGGCAACTAGGATTCACCTATTTACTGTTGGACTAGCTGGATGCAACCGCCACTATTTAGTTTTTATCTCGCACTTTTCTCCTGTGGAACTCACTTCTGAGTTCTCGCTATATATTGATTTGCATACTTTGTTCTATACTAACCTATATTTAGAGAGTTTACATACGTTGTCATTTAATATTCTATATTTAGATTGATTTGCTTACTTTGGTTCCTGCTATACAATATTTACTAAGTTATGCATAGTTTGTCTTTAAATATTTGATACTTCACGGGTTGTCGTGTTCTTTGTTTCTTAAGAACAGAAACTTTTAGCTTACGCATTCTAAAACTGTTTTTGATTGCTTAAAACCCTTAAGCCGACCAACGTAAACCGAGTCAAGTGGAAAATTACATCACCGTTTTTTATTAATCAAATAAGACCTAGAAAGCCTGTTCAAACCGGAATCGAACTCTTATAAATTGATGCGCGAGTTCTAACTGGCAATTATTGAAAATAAAATCAACATATTCTACTCTGTGTTCCAAGAAACAGGACTCAAAATAATCCCTTTCAAATCAGAAACAATCAACTGAAATTGGAATAAAAGAAGTGGTAGAAAATCCCCTGAATATATTATAAAAATTAAAGTTGTGTAATTAGTAATTACCATGCCCTTCAAGAAACTCAATTCATGGATCATTCATGACAAATTTAGCACAGGTTATAAGGAAAGTAAACACATGATATGCTGCGCAAAGAGCATAATTAATAGAAGTATATGTGTTTGGTTATTATCCAGTTCACACTCCTTTCCGATATTTTGAAAAGTGTAGTGTTTTATTCCTTCTCTGTTTAGGATTATGTGTCCAGTTCCTTCTAAAATCTTTTCATTCTCTTTTACTTTCAGTAACTACTTGCGACATAGTGACCTTTCTTAAGGTGAATTCATTTAAAAAATATTATAAATTTTTATCATTAAGAGAATCGTGTCGTCTATAATCATGTTATAAAAGGGGAGCTGAGACACCATGCCTTTTGACTGCATGGGACTATCTAATATCATTGCATGTGACCGTAATGACAGGTTGATCTTTTTTCACTTTGTTTTCCCCAAAGATTCCCATCATTACACTCGTTGTAGAACTGGAGTTTGCTGTGATAAGTACTGATACCAAAAATTTGAGTAATGACTTTTATCCAGTTATGAGTATTTAGTTTTAGAAATTGTCTGAAAATATGTATAGAAATAATTAAATTTTGTTTACTAACTGATTTCAGAATTTTACTATTGCAAGAATAAATCAAAGTTGATAATTTTTGTATTAGATACAGGGAATAGAAAATATATCCAAACTTGAATTCTAATTATGAATCACCACAGGCCAAATATGCATGTTTTTATTATATTATTTAACTAAAACTGTGCAAGTAGATTACAAAAATGTTACCCAATGAATAAGAGTCATTATCCTATTTGTTAGCTCATTATTAATAAAAACAATCATTAGATGAAAGTGTATATAATACCATAATACTGCTTGACACAAAGTATACGGCAAAATATTCTAAATTTGCATTATTTATTGAAAAGTGCACTTAAACTACTGCATTGCATTATATATTACATCATAATATAGCTAAATTATTCAGTATAATTTCCCTTTGAAGTAAATAAATGTCTTATTTGATGACAATGATTTAGTAATAATGTTTTGTGCAATTCATCTTGTCTGTATACAATTCAAAAACTTCAGTAAATTATGAATTTTATAAGTAAACTATAAACTTTATATATATGCTATCAGGCCTTCACTGACCACCGCTACGCTTTTGAAACTAAACTTAATATTTAAACTCATATCTTCAAAAACCGGTAACGATTTAATAACAAACGTTGTGTGCCTGTAATTATCATGTCAAACTGCAACTTTCAGTTTGAGTGCAATATCACGTTTCCAAAATCGACCTGCCCTAAAGTCTGTCTTGTGTGTAAGTTGTATACATACGCTTGTGACATTAATCGTACATGCATTTAATGCATATGCACAATTTGATTGAGTCTGAATATCAGACACTGAAATAATGCATTTCCCTTCAATTCATTCTGAAAATCCCTTACCCTGGGAAAGATAAGCTTTCTTATCTAAGATGTATGTCTTGCTGCGAATGGATAAGTAATAGGATTATCTTTCTCTTATCTACATTGAGAGAGCTTTATTTCATTCTGTTTCAATAAATTGATATCAATCTATTTATTTGTATCTCTCAATATCAGTCTATACATGCCTAACTATTGATATATCTCGCGAGATAAATGTAGAATCCTGTTCGGTCAAAATTCTGTCCTTTGGCGGTGAAATTGAGGTGAAATCTCCTGAGCGGCGGCCTAGACGATGAGATATGGAAACCGGGCGCTGCCAAGACTACATGCCCTCTCCAATCTTCGCCGTAATGGCGATCTCCAAATGAATGTTTGGGATTACTTTTGGGGACAGTTTGGCTGCAAACGTTGCCGGAAAGTTGCCAGTCTTGAAAGTCGACAACGTTCGGGACTCCAATCTGGCTTTTCTGTCTGGATTTATTTCTATAAACTTTCCCGAATTTAGATATATCCGAAAGGACGCGGAATTTCAAAATCATGTTGTTTTTTTTTTCTTTTCTTCCGCTAGATGCAGTGATTTTTTAGGCTGTCGAGTTCCATATAGACGAAGTAGCTGGTTATGAGGCGCCAGTTTTCCGCCTTCGCCCACTCTCCGGCTTTGATTTAGAGTTAGTTGTCAGAAGCTATTTGAGACTCATGCTATGGACACATATTATATATCTGTCCTCACTATCACACCAGGTTATAACAGCTTTGGAACATATATATAAACATTATATACATTACAGTCTACACATGTCTGCTTGAATATCACTGAATATACATATATATATATATATATATATATAAATATATATATATATATATATATATATATATACATATATATATATACATACATATATATATATATATATATATATTAAAAGACATTTTTTAGTTTAACGTTCTTTTTTATAGATACAAGTATTTAAGTAAATGCGCTGTTTATAATAAACAGTATTAAATAACATTTACCGGCCTGAATGTCCGACAAATTTTCATAGAAAATATTCGCAGTTATGAATTAATATAAACAGAGCATTTACTTAAATACTTGTATCTATAAAAGAACGTTAAACATAAAATGTCTTTAATAAATAAATTGTCGGACTTTGTCCATTTGTTAATATATATATATATATATATATATATATATATATATATATATATATATATATATATACACATATATATATATATATATATATATACATATATATATATATATATACATATATATATATATATATTTATATATATATATATATATATATATACATACATATATATATATATATATATATATATATATATATATATTTATATATATATATATATATATGAAAATCTCTCCGATTTAACCAGTAGAAAGACAATATTTATGAATAAAAATGACAATAGTAAAACTGGCAATTGCTGACGCGTTTCGTCCAATGTGGACTTTATCAAACAAAATACGAAAATGAAATTAAATGAACAAGGTAACTAGTAAAAACAAAAACAGAATGTACCGAGCAACTGGAATGTAGAGAAACGCTATTTTCATATTTTTTATCTGAAAAATAAACACAGATATAATGACAATATTCTCCACACGTGACAATTACTAACGTTATTTTTCAGTTAAAAATATGAAAATAGCATTTCTCTACATTCCATTTGTTACGTACATTCTGTTTCCTTATCTGTATTGCCATATTCACGACGTTTCTGCATTTTACGCTTCGACCGTCTTCAGGACATATGGCCCAGTGGATAAAAGCTTTGGTTCGATCCAGTGACTTGAGCCAAAATGTTTTGAGTTCAATACCCGGCTACTGCAGTGGGGAACAAAAACTTGGAGACTTGACTTAAAGGGAGGTAACTGAGATATCCGGAAGATTTCTGGTACGAGGAACTAGAACAATCGAACCCCGGTGGACAAAATAATGGGTTCAGTTCGAAATTTCAGTCATCTGAAGAAAGCCGGAACGTACAACGGCTGAAACGTTGTGTATACGGCAATAAAGATGAGGTAACAGTCCGAACAATGTAAATAATGTAAATAATTACAATAATTTATCTTAGAAATATAGAGGAATATCATCCTGTTAGAATGTCTTACATCTTAAGAATCTAACCTTATACAATCTCAAAGAGTTAAACCATTTTTTGTAGTTTTCTGTGTGTAATTGAATGACAACTAGCGATAAACTATACACTTTAAATAAATTAAATTTCTCTTTATGTTCTTCGTGTTTCGTGTAATATTTTCCCATTTAAGCGTTAATGTTTCCAAACTATGCACTAAATGTACTGTTGGACTGTGACATGACTGTAAACAATCAACATTATTAACGGCAAAATTGTCTTAGTTTGAAAATAACTTTCCAAAATCCAGGTGCTTTAAATCAACGTTTGGTAATGCCTGGAACAAATCCTCTAATCGAGTACAAATATGCAGAGTAGAGCAAGCAACTGACAGATAGGGACAGTTGCTTCAAAGATGAATACTGAGACTGTTATTTTTCTACCATGGTTGTCAGGTTATCTTCTAAAGATATTCTTTTTGTTGTTCTTCTTCAAACCGAATATGTAAGACGCATGAAATCTAACTGTACGCAAGATATTCTTTTCAGTGTATCTGTATATCTAGTCCAGTGTATGCAATGCGACATTGGAGTGGTGAAACTGAATAAATATCTACTTTGTTTGAACACTTTGGCTTGAGGCTTTTATGTCATTTCTGAAGAAAATGAAGTGATGGCAAGTTGGGCTGTAAAAGGTTTTTGGTAAACGCGATTAACATCTTTAGATATGGCTGCGTCGTCTGGTGTCTGGCTTTGTTTAGGGATCGGAAAGACAGTAGATTGGATTAGCGGCCATTTCGTCGAGATGTGAAGTAGCCATTAAACGAAAACGAGGCTGAAGATGTATTTGTAAAAAGGATTATTATCGGGATGCAAATGGCAGAGAAGGAAAGGTAAAAACAAAACAAGGTAAGAAGAAAAATGAAAGAAATACAGAAAGAGTAGGTTTAGATGAAAGGGAAATGATCAAATAATCTGGTAAAGTTCAATAATTTTAAGTCGCTAAGTAGATGGAAGGAATACTAGGAAAGTGCTATTGATGGAGGAAATATGTGAAGATAAGAAGGAGAAGGAAAGCAGATGGGGATGAGAGAGGAAGAGAGAGAGAAAAGCAGAGGAAAGAGAGTTGAATATTTGGTAATGAAGTGGGTGGGAATTAAGGTAAAAAAAAGAAAGCAAGGACCAGAAAACGATGAAAAAAGTAAACAAGACAGGGATGGTGAATATATACATAAGAAAGAAAGAAAGAAAGAAAGAAAGAAAGAAAGAACAAAAGGAAAGAAAGAAAGAAAGAAGGAACAACGAAAGATAGAACATACAAAACAGAAAGAATGAAACAAAGAAAGAAAGAACACCGAAAGGAAAAAAAAAAAAAAAAAAATAACAGCGAGGAAAGAAAGAGCAATGAAAAAAGAAAGAAAAATAAATAAATAAAGAATGAACACCGAAAGGAAAAAAGAAATAACAGCGAAGAAAGAAAGAACAACGAAAGAAAGAAAGAAAAAAAGAAAGAAAAGAAAAACAACGAAAGGAAAAAAGAAATAAGAGCGAAGAAAGAAAGAACAACGAAAAAAAGAAAGAAAAATAAAGAAAGAAAGAAAGAACACCGATAGGAAAAAAAGAAATAAGAGCGAGGAAAGAAAGAACAACGAAAAAAAGAAAGAAAAATAAAGAAAGGAAGAACAATGAAAGGAAAAAGAAATAACAGCGAAGAAAGAAAGAACAACGAAAAAAATAAAAAAAAATAAAGAAAGAAAAGAACAACGAAAGGAAAAAAAATAACAGCGAAGAAAGAAAGAACAACGAAAAAAAGAAAGAAAAAGAAAGAAAGAATGAAAGAACCACGAAAGGAAGAAAATATGGATGAAAGAATGAATTAAAAATGAGAGAAAGAAATAATGAAATTAAGAGAAATAATTTATGAACGAAAGAAAAACAGAAAACAACGATGAATGAGTGAAGGAAGGAAAGAATAAAAGAATCAAGGAAAGAATATAAAATGAATGAACAAAAGAAGGAAATTTTGAAGGAAGGGAGGAAGGAAAGGACGAATGAATGAAGAAAGAAACAAAGAAAGAACACTAATATGAAGGAAATAAAGAAACAGTTAAAGGTTATATGTGATAAATAACGTATAAATGAAAAAGAAAGAAGATGAATAAAGGGAGATAGGAAGAAAGAAAGTAATAACGTATGAAAGAAAGAAAAGATAAAGGAAGGAAGCAAAGAAGGAAGGAAAGAAGGAAGGACATTATGAAAGAAAGAAAGAAAGAAAGAAAAAAGATGAAAGAAAAAAGATGAAGAAAGAATGAAAAAGAAAAAAGGAATGAAAAATTAAATGAAAAAAGAAAGATAAAAGAATGAAATAAAAACAAGTATGGGTTAAAAAAAAGACCAAAATATAAATGTCCAACTAAAAAGTGAAAATAGTGCTACCTCAGAAATAAAATAATCAAACACATAGGCATATGTGGGGACTGTTACGTATATATGTGTTATATAGGAATAATGTGTCGCTGCCGACAGTGGAGTTTGAACACAGATCACGAG
>CAHIKZ030000985.1:677500-717500 GCA_903632075.3 Acanthosepion pharaonis | reverse complement strand
AATCTATAAGTAATACTATATTTACTGCAAATATCTGATGAAGTTAATGGCAAATGGCAATGGTTTTCCGCGATAGAATCAGCGGCCAAGTATTCGTGACCAAGACGAATATTTAAGTCGGTTAAGTTGGAGTATATTAGTTCTCCTCTGACCTAGAGAGGAATGGTCTACATTGATCAAAATAGGCTAGAAATGGATGAATACCAACCAAGATATTAAGGTGGTGGCTGGTCAGTTATTCATCTGAGTAACGAAATTAAGATGACACCCAGTCAAGGGATTGATGGTGATGATTAGGACCGGCACGTGCGTTAAATATAAGGGAATTAGGCTCGATGTGGCCGAGTAGTTAGAACGTCGCTTTCTGCCCATGATTGATTTGTCAGGTAGATGACTATCGGACGATATCGGTCTGGAGGAGGCAATCTGAAAAGTGACTAACAACCATACCACTTGTTCACCCAAACGTTGTGAGTGAAAGTGGGTAGACGGAACCCTTGAGAACCGTCAGTGGCTGTGCAAGGAAGATGAGTTGTGACTTTGCAAGCCATTCTGACCGAGAGTTTGAGAATGCTAGTTCACGCTGTTGATCACGCTAGATAACGCGCCCTCTCAGAAACGGTAACTAAGGTCAGCTCAGCATAGTTGCAATATAAACCCCAGATGGGTTCTGTGGATGTTGGGCAAACGGAAAAGTGCTTGAGCAGGTGTCTGAAACGGGTATTAGCTTGCCGTCCTAGCAGACTGGAATCCTCGGATAAGAGTGGCTGCACATATTACATTATATTGCAGGCTCAATAGCAGGAATCGATGTGTCAAATTCAAGTTTTGTCCTACCTTGTTGCTTTCTCTTTGGCACTAATACCTTTACGAAAGGCAAGAATCAATCTCTGAACCTATACTCGCGTATCATGCCTGTTGTTCATGATGACGGTCGTCTTTGAGTATAGAATCCAGAGGTTAGCAGTGAATATTTCGAAGACAGTAGGGAAGTGTTGTTCCGGTTAGCAGTGGATATCCCGATAAAAGTAGCAGAGCGTAGTTATAGTCATCTTCGCCTGACAAGCTGGAACTGGACATTCGGATAGAGTAAACAAAATGGCCGCCTTTATACACGACGGATTGAATATTCTACGTCTTCTGATTGGTTAACCTTCTATTGGTGGACTATAAAATGAGTCAAGTCATTTGGACTGGCTCACTAGTAGATAATATACACAAAAAACTGCAACCTAATTTTCGATCTTATTTGACTACAGTAAATGAATATATAGTTTGGTCAACGGCGTAGACCGTATGCAGTGCATACGCTAATTTTATATCTCGAGAATGATGCAGCTCTATTAAAATTAGCTTCAATATGAGATCTTCACAAATTCGCATGATACGCGAGAAAATACGGTAATAACTTCTGAAGTCGTTTTGAACATTGTAATGTTCCTTTAGAAAAAATATTTAAAAAATTGCATAAACAGATACATATATCCACAGGGACATCTCTGCAAAAGTGAACACCACAGAAGAGCCTGGAAATTTAATACGCCTTTCCTATTTATCATCGATATGCATTTGTAGACTCACACAACGTATGCCTCTAACTGGCTTAATAATTGTGTGCTTCAAGCGCAGCACATGAAAAGCAACGGATATATTATACAGTGTAACCCGGATATAAGAGACCCGAATATAAGACAAACCCGGATATAAGAGAGATTTTATCTGGTCCCAAATTAGAGCCCATACTTAGCTAAACAAATCTGACCAAACCCGGATATAAGAGAAACCGGGTTATAAGAGACTTCTTCTCCGGTCCCGACAACTCTCTTATATCCGGGTTACACTGTAGTAGCATTGCCTCTTCTCATATATTTGGATAACATTCATTACATATTTCACTTTCAAGTCTTTTAAATGTAAGTGTATTTTTCAATGGAAAATAAGTCGTGACGTCAGTTGTTTGCAATAAATAATTCACAACGTGATATAAGTTAAATTTCTTGTGCCAGTGCGGTTAAAAGACGTCCTTTCAGCGATTTGTACAAAGAATTCACAGAAGACTGCACTGAAACTCACGTTGAATCCGAGTCTAAAATAACCCAGACGCTTAAAAGATGAAGTTCTATTTTTGTTTAACCGCGAAAATGGAAAAACGAGGAGTGGCTACACAAGGTCAAATTTTTCAAACGAAAAACAGAGAAAAATCCAATTTAAAACAACGAACAGACTTTTTTATTTAATATAATTTTCCTGATTTTTTTTTTAAGTGTACACTTGAATCAGAAAACGATTTTATGTCAAGTTGTCTTTAGTGATCACATTTTTGTTACTATTGTAGCATTACTTACTCATCCGTCAAAGATGTTCTAACAAACGCTAGATGGCGCTGGCAAAGCAGGATATATAAAAACGGTGAAAACGTTTCGTTTCCTTTTTCTTCTCTTTTATTTACATGGTGCCTTAGAGATATAATATTTCTCGTTCTTCTCCGGAGGATATTATCTTCCCAGCAGAATTATTCATACATTTTACATAGCATACACATGCTCGAAGGTTAATCGTCTAAACACGGGCATATATAAAATTTCTAAAAAAATCAACAGCTACAGAGCTCTTTTGAAATGACTGTCTTACACAATCTTTCATATGAATTTCACACAAACGTTCGTCCTTTGGGGACATCTCTAGAAATAGACTACTATTTGTTTTTTTTTCACTCGCTTAAGCAATAAATATTTTGTAATGAATGCTATGTAATATTTTGTATATTTACTCATACCCACATTTTTAAGGAACGTCAAACGCATCAATATACTATGGTATCATAGCAACCACCAACTAATTCTTCAAACTATCCAATATGAATCATTTCACTCCATGCAAGACGATAGAGCCATTAAGATGCCCGGGATTACTAAGTCAAATAACCTGATTAAATGTTATTGAAAAGCGAGGGCAAATAAAATACCAGGTTTCGAAAAAAAAACAAGACCCCCCCCCAAAAAAAAATGAAGAGATGACGATTGACGATGCATTTAATTTTTGAAGATCGTCGTTGACATGAAATCAAGAAGCCGGAAGGTACTTCCACGGAGAAGAAGTGCCTGAGAAGAAAATACTAGCATATGATATACGGTTGCATGTAGAAATTTCAACAGTAAAAGGAATGAGAGGTAGCTGCCAATATAATACTGTGCTTACATCCATGATGTCTAGGTAAAACCACAGAAGTTGATAAGAACAATCGTCATGAAAATATCGATAAAAAATGGCACAGGAATGCAACGTAATGTCAAGGCGGTGGGAAAATGGTTTCGAAAAAACAGATGACAATTGACGTTGCATTTAATTTTGGAAGATCCTAGTTAACAGGAAATCAAGAAGCCGGAAGGTACTTCCACAGAGAAGTTAACGAGAAGAAAATATTAGCATATGATTTACGGTTTGCATGTAGAAATTTCAAAAGTAAAAGGATGAGAGCTACCTGCCAATATAGTTATATGCTATGCGTGATACAAGCGTAGGCGAACATGTATCTTTCGATACATGACTGACGAGGCAGATTTTTTCTTGCAGTAGGTTGTCATTTCTTTCTGCAGTAGACAAGTTGCCATTAAAGGCTACAGAACCCGGTCTGTCCTGCTCTTTGCCCATAGCTGGGCGGGGGAGAAGAAGAGGATTCATACCTTTTACAAGGTTATTAGCAGGTAAGTGAATGTAATGGATTCGACTGGAATTCGAACTTGGCTCTCCGATTCCTCAATCCGAGCCGCTATCCATTACTGTGCTTAAATCCATGATGTCTCGGTAACACCGCAGAATCTGATTAGAAGAATCAAGAAAATATCGTTAAAAAAAAAGGACAGGGATTCAATGCAACATTAAGGCGGTTGGAAAGTGATTCAAAATTTAACTGTGCTCGAAACGGCAGACATCTCTCGTCAGAGGGGTGGGGAAAATTTTCAGCCAAGTATCATGACAGGAAAATATTTACCCGTCAACCTACCTATATACTCTAGCTTATTCACATACACAGACACATAAAAACACAGACACACAAACACACATATATACATCCATATATATATATATATATATATATATATATATATATATATATATATATATATATATATATATATATATATATATATATGTATACGTACATGTATGTATATATATATATATATATATATGTACATGTATATATATATATATGTTTATGTATATATAAGTATACGCATGTATATGTACATGTATATATATATATATATATATATATATATATATTTATGTATATATAATTATACGCATGTATATGTACATGTATGTATATATATATATATATATATATATACGTTTATGTATATATAAGTATACGCATATATGTACATGTATGTATATATATATATATAAATGTTTATGTATATATAAGTATATATATATATGTACATGTATGTATATATATATATATATATATATGTGTGTGTGTTTATGTATATATAAGTATACGCATGTATATGTACATGTATGTATATATATACATATATATATGTTTATGTATATATAAGTATACTATATATATATATGTACATGTATATGGATGTATATATATATATGTATATGTATATATGTATATCTATGTATATATATATATATATATATATATATATATATATATATAATATATATATATATATATATATATATATATATATATATATATGTGTGTGTGTGTGTGTGTGTGTGTGTGTGTCTGTGATAATATATACTTTTAATGTATAACATATTAATGGGTAGTCAACACTGGAAAAGGCATGTTTTATGCTTGAACGTAATCGTCAGGCCTGAATATTGCGTCAAAACGTGAACCAGAATATCACCGTTTGGCATTGACTCCAGTTTCCAACGGCTAAATATTACGCTACCTTCACAACCAACTACTTTTCAGGGCATGACTTAGTAACAAAAACAAGAGTGAATAATATTATCTTGTGCCAGCATTTTAAGTCGCCAAGATCTACCTTGTATACCTTAAAAGTCAGCATTGAAATTCTTAGATTTCGCTAGATCTATCATTAAAAGTTGAGAAACCAGGACCAAATATGTAATAAGCGCGACTTGGAATCTGAAAAGGTTATATGATTAGGGTACCCAATTAGGATTGAATGCTATGCCATAATAATGGTGTACAAAACTTGCGTGTTAAACAATACTTCAATTCGTTGTCGACATCAGTCATTTTTTGTCAGTTTTCTCCCTTCTCTATTCCCGAGGTGTAAATTCTTTTTTTTTTTTTTTCATTGAGTGTTTAACCAGAATAATTACTACCCGACTATCACTTCCTGTGATGCTAAATTGTATTTTTGTTTTAGTTCAGAAGACGTCGTTTATTTACAGAAATGACCTTAGTTCTGGGCAGATTTTGTCATCACATACTCTCACGCACACACATACGGATAAATAAGAGTTGACATCTTCAAAAGTCTTATCAAAAGAATACAATCATCTGAGTGATTACGTTCTTATTTCAATATACAAAACGCTTCACGCTTTACCACATTTTTTATGACTGGGAAACACGCTAAATTTAAAAAAAAAACGCTTATGACAAGGGAATCAATAAACATAGGCAAAATATAAAAGAAACCAACCCAGAAATAAAAGATGATACAGCATTGACACTGAAGCTGAAATAGCAGAGTCACTTCCCAAATTTACAAACACGTTTCTCATTTTCATGAAAGACTTTTGGAATCAGAAGTACATCCCAACAATGTGATATAGATCGTGCATTATGGATACAATGGTACAACAGAAACACAAAAGTAGTCCGCAAAACTCTCAGGCGTACAGAGTTGTCACAATTGGACCTTTATCGCGAAAGTACCAAGAATTTATAAACAGATTTTTCGGTTTCATGAAGAAATTCTTGTATCAGAAGTACACCCGAAAATTGTAGAGTAGATTCGCGCATATTGGGTCCATTAGCGAGAAAGTACTAAGGAACATTGTATCAACTTGGCTCTAACCGATTTATGTCTCTTAGCTTTTCAAAACCAAATTTGGCTTCCGTTCTGGTAAGGGATGTAATGATGGCAGACATATAATCAAACAAACACGGCAATTGCATACCTCTCCAATAGATAATTATATGGCCGCTATTCTGACCTCAGAGCACACACTGTACCTCAGAAATCTGAAAGCGTGGGTCATTTATAACAAATTAATTATAGGGGATAAGTAAACTGAACATAGAAAAATGCGATTGGGAAAGTCGTGCTCAATATTGCACATATGATCAAAACCAAAACATTATCCTAAAAACTTTAGTCATGTTTTTAAATAGCGTCGGTAAATTGAGCCTTTCATATGAATAGCATGCATGGCGCCAAACCAACCCAGAAATACCTAAACTGTCAGCTCAAACAATTGCTTTCTCGGATCAGTGATAAAATTATCCTGCGCCTGTTAGACTTTAATCGGACGTTCTAAAACAAAAAAAATTGAACCTTGAAAAGAAAATAATGATATAATCAATACATACATACATACATATATATATATATATATATATATATATATACCAAGTATAGGATTGGTGTATATGGAATGAATTCCAATAGCCAACAATTACTATGCTTAAATATTGCTCAATAACAAAAATGAAACAAAATGGCTATTCTAGTAGTGATTTTATAACATGTTTATGTTATAATTTTTAAATAAATAATTATATATATATATATATATATATATATATATATATATATATATATATATATATAAATGTGTGTGTGTGTGTGTGTATGTGTGTGTATGTGTTTGATCAGCAATCATTCTTTTAAACAAGTTTTTCTTACGTTGTTTTCAGCTATTATTTTAGCAGTTCTTCCGAATATGCAGAAAATTGATGTCTAAAAAAGAAAAGATTGGTAAGAACACAAGATAATTATAGAAAAAACTTAATCGCAGTGCTTTGTCAGTCGTATGTAACGAAACTTGTATTATATATATATATATATATATATATATATATATATATATATATATATATGTTTGTGTGTAAGTGGATATTGAGATTAACACAAAATGGCGACAGTTTATCATGCTTAAACATAATCCTCATGTCAGTTTGATATTTTATTATATTTACATACGCTCAATAGCTGATACTGCGTACCTTTACCCAGAAATATAGCATGCCTTCAAACTATATTTTCATCACACACACACACACACACACACACACACACACACACACATATATATATATATATATATATATATATATATATATATATATATATATATATATATATATAAATGAATAAATGTGGATCATTGATAAGCAAAAACATGCTGTTTAGCCCTCAAACTAAAATATATGGATGGATATTTCGTAAAATTGCCCAAATGTAGTATGTTTGTATTCATTATATGGTATTTTGTTCTCTAAAACTATAGTTGATTCAAATAGCCTCAGAAATTTAAATGCAAAGTAAATATCATCTTCTGCCTCCTTAAATATTGTTCTTTTTATGTGCCATGTCATTTTAGGACGTAGTCGATCATGGCTTTCCACCTCCATCTATCCTTTTCAGCTCTCAACAAGTTCCTTCCCTCTGCTTCTTCTCACAGACCACGTTCTGCCATCCACTTGCTTAGGCCCGCCAGGTATGTCACACGTTATTTCCCTTGTCTATCTTTCCCTCTATTCGACCCGTGAGTATCAAACTCTCCAGGCCATCCTTCCTCATTATGAGTCCCAGGAATTTCAGCTGCCTCTTCCTGATGTTAAGTAAAAGCATGCTCTTTGTTTGCAATCTCTCTAAGACCTCATGCTTGCTCACACGCTCGGTCCATGATATCATTATCATCCTTCTGTAGAATCACGTCTCTTTCGCCTAGAGTCTCTTCTTCATATTTGAGAAATCGTCCGACATTCGCTGCCGTAAAGAAGGACAGATGTCACGTGGCATTTCTGTATTCTCTTCTTCTCTTCTTTTCTTTGTTACCAAAGCTGGCGCTACAGAATCACAAAGAACTATACCAGATAACAGAAACCACATCAACTCTCAACAGCGACAACACATTTAATTGATATCGTATGTAACTCTCGGTGACGAAGAGGTAGCGAACTAGACTCGATATTGCGCCGCTCATTCACAAATTCCGAGGCCCGTTAGTACAGTTGGTATGACATTTGCTTGACAATGTAACTGTCCGGGTTTCAATTCTCGGTAGTGGATGCGCACTGCCGATAAGTCTCAAATATAGGAAGAAACGGGCGTCCAGTGCTTTCTGCATTCTGTTGAGGTTTTTTCTAGTCTCAATGAATTACTTAATTATCTCAAATCCTTCATAATTTCTATCGTATATACAGTGTAAAACGGATATAAGAGAAACCCGGATATAAGAGAGATTTTCTCTGGTTCCAAATTAGAGCCTGTGTTAATGTATATAAAATAGACCAAACCCGGATATAAGAGACTTCTTCTCCGGTCCCGACAACTCTCTTATATCCGGGTTACACTATATATATATATATATATATATATATATATATATATATATATACTCACCCACACACAAAAATAGAGAAAGATAGAAAGGGGAGGCATTGAGTTTGAACAGAGAATTTAACACTATATCCGCTCTGTATTGAACACTCATACTCGGTAAATATTATTCATTGTCCAGCGCTCAATGTCCTGTCGAAAAATTCATATTAACTAGCAATCAACAACTATTTTTATATTATATCAAACGATTTTACTCGGTTTCTTATATAACGAAAGCCATCTTCTAATAACATTATATAAAGAAATTGCATAATCACACGAGGATAAAACTACATCCGGGAACAATACCACTGATCAGGAGTTTGGCGGTTTTTAGGAGCGTAGAAAAACCTCTTAAATACTATCGTCTCAAGGTTCACCCAGACCCGGGTTGGTAACACCTTTTGCGGTCCCAGCTATAGGCAAATACTGAACTGTCAAACAAAAATCAAAACGATTTTATCGTAAAAATACAAGGAATATATTTCATACAGAAAATTACCAACAATACTTTTTTGTACAGAAATTACCAGCAATACATTATATATATATAAAGAATTACCAATAATATATTTTCATAGTTAAATGAAGAACACTGCATTTTATAGTGGAATTACCAACATTGCATTTCACAGTAGATTTAAAAACAACGCATTTTATAATAAAATGACCAACAATGCCTTTTACAGTAAAATTGCCAAGAATATATTTTATAATAAAATGATCAACAATACATTTTTATAGCAAAATGATCAACAGTAAATTTTATATCAAAATGACGATCAATACAACACTAAAAATATAAATATACATTTTTATTGTAAGATTACCACCAATACACTTCAAAAAATACCAGCAATACATTTTGTCATCTACAACGTAAATATCTAAAAAAAAAATTACGTCTGCCCTGAATTTATAATATTATGTACAATATATGTAGTTGAAGCTATAAAATTGCGTACAAAATATTTAGATTTTAGAATTAGGTAACACATAGAGTTTGAAATACCCCTAAACAAAAAGAACAAGCCAACTTTAAAGTCTACAGAGGACATGTTCACATATATTTCCATCTCCATTATTTGCAATGCCACGGAAGATTTTATTTTTTTATTCATCATTTATTCTCTTAAGCTTCCCATTTTATATGTCATTTCAATGCACACCGTAATTTTCACATCTGTACAACAATTTAAATATAATTATCCACAAGCCTTTAACTCTATTCTCCAGTCTTAAAATGAGAAAAATGGATAGCAAATAAATTGATCTCGAACATCCAGAGACCTGTAAAACACAGCTTCTACTGCCTAAATCCTGCTACATAAATCCTACCGCCATTTTCCATCTTTACAAGAGTCAGATATATATATATATATAAGCGGATCCTCAGGGAAGGCTGATCGTCAGGGAAGGCAGCCTTCCCTGACGACCCGCTTAGGCGAAACCTTGGTAGCTTTGTCTGGCTCTCTAGGTTTAACTAGATCTGCTCTACTTACTGTATTGAGCACTTTATTTAGGTATTTTGCTTACTCGTATCGGGTTTTTTTCATTGGACTTTGGACTTGCATGCTAGATGATTATTTGTGGCTAACGTACATGTTCTTGGTTCTTTCTTTTTTTATACCTTTTTTCCCATTGGTATTGGTTTGATTATTTGCAAATCAAGACACCGAAGATTTTCCGAATGAGTATAGTTTCTTATACTTATAAGAGTATTACTACTATTGAGATAGATAGATAGATAGATAGATAGATAGATAGATAGATTATGAAAAACTAGGTAATCCGTATGGGTAGACCCAAGGAAGATATAATCCAGAGAGCTCAATGTAAATCCAGAGCAAATAATTTAAATAAAAACAGACCACTTTAATGTTCCATGTAATAAATTATTTCACCACAGCCCTTTTAAAAGGATAAAATCCAGAGATTTAAAAGGGATGTGGTGAAATAATTTATTACATGGAACCTTAATGTGATCTGTTTTATTTAAATTATATATATATATATATATATATATATATATATATATATATATATATATATATATATAGGAAGAGAATAAGATAAGTACAATGTATGGAAGAGATTGAGAAAAGTAGTTTTCAATGGTGACAAAGAAAAAATACTGAGCTTCTACGTGACATCTATCCTCCTATACGTCAGCGAATGTTGGACTCAATCCTCAAGGAATAAGAAGAGACTTGAGGCGGCGGAGATGTGGTTCTACAGAAGGACGCTGGGGATATCGTGAACCGAGCATGTGAGCAGCGATGAGGTCTTGCAGAGGATGCAAACAAGGAGGAAGCTTATGCTTAAAATAATGAAGAGGCAGATGGCATTTCTGGAAAATATGATGAGAAACGAGGGCCTGGAGATTCTGATACTCACGCGACGAATAGTGGGGGAAAAGAGACAGGAGAAAGCAGAGCATGGCATACGTGACCGGCTTCGGTAGGCGATTGGCGGGGCGTGGTCTGGGGGAGTTGGCAGAAATTCAATACCTGTTAAGAGCCAATAGGGAGAGGGGGAAGTGGAGGGCCTACGTTCTGAAAGCACTTAAAAAGAAAAGAAAAAGTACCAGCAAACGAATAGGACCATAGAGGCACCATACTAATGGCAGCACTACGGTCTTTTGAACAGGAGTACAGGTTTATCTCTTTGGTTCCTGTTTAGAATTGGGTTCCTCGTTCATTCTAAAGTAGAATTCATCTCTATACTTCTAATGTCTCCAACTAAACTCTGAAATTTTATTGATATGTCCCGGAAAGGGATGTATTTGTTCGAAGTAGCTAAGTGGTTTTGGCTACTGCCTTTTACAGTAGAATTGCCAAGAATATATTTTATAATGAAATGATCAACAATACATTTTTATAGCAAAATAATCAACAATAAATTTTTATATCAAAATGATGATCAATACAACACTAAAAAATATAAATAAACATTCTTATGGTAAAATTACTATCAATACACTTTAAAAAATACCAGCAATACTTTTTATCATCTACAAAGTAAATCTCTAAAAAAAAAAAATTACGTTTGCCCTGAATGTATAACATTATGTACAACCGGGTAGGACAATCTAGCAGGTAGCCCTAATGGACTGGTCCTCGTCGTAGTGGTAGGCAATAGGCGTAGGAAATAGGCGAAGACAATAGACGTAGTCCATGTACTTCCACATCAGTCTGTATTTATGGCTGACACCATGGGAACTCAGGTGTGTGCATATTCATTTACCATTTATTTATTTTGGATTTTTTTCCCCAATAGGATTAAATAGGTTCGCCCTGTTACGGTTTTTTGGGTATATGACGCCTATAACTAGGGTATTTATTTGTAATTATATACAAATTGTGGCACAAGGCCGAAAGGGGAGGGGGTAGAGGCTGGTCTTCACTAACTATCTTATACCTAGCTAATCAGATTCACGACCCATTCATACGTTACAATTAACCCATTCACCACAAGGACTTGTCCATCACCACTCAATCCTTCATGCACCATAATACCAGATTCTCACAAGGGGGACCTACCAAAACGCGCCCCAAACCATAAAAATTGGATGATGAAAAATATTCTATACATAAAAATCTAATAATGATACAATGAGAGGGGAGGGAGATGAACCCCGAAAATAACTAAAAATATACACAAAATACAAAATAAACATAACGTATGTTAGTAGGGACCGTCCAACCCTCAAAACAGAGAGGCCGCTGTATTCTGCCCTGAGGACAAAATCAAGAAGCACTCTCGCTAAGGGAGTGGGGAAAGAGGATAAAATATTATACGGACATGGGAAAATGTAAAGCTGATCCAATCGAGATGAAAGGGGGACCAAAACAAACTGGGGAGATGACGCCTATAACTAGTGAGCGAGTCAGAATGACTTATTTCCCTTTATAGTCGACCAATAGAAGGTTGACCAATCAGAAGCCGCCCAACACTGTATTCATAGTGTATAAAGGCGGCCATCTTGTTTCCTCCTACCGGAAGGACCAAAGGCGACCAGGAGAAGGATGAACTACACTCTGCTGTGATATCCACTGCGAACCTCCACTATGCTTTGCTACTGTCTCCGAAATATTCACTGCCAACCTCTGGATTCGATACTCGAGGACGACCGTCATGAAAATGTCTAACACGCCCGTCAGAAGATTCTTACTCTTCCCTAATCTTGTGTACATGAATAGCGGTTTATTGCTTTTCTGTTTAGGACTGGGTCTGATTATTTAAAAAAATAATCATAGAAATTGATGTGTGTTTGACGGAGCCTCACCCACTCTAGTTTGGTTTTGAATTCAGGTTTCTTTCTAAATTTGTTGCTGCTTCAAAGCAAGAGAGCCCAGTCAGCCCTGCTATTTAACTCAGATAAAGATGGTTCCATTTTTTGTTTATTTTTTTAATTTTTAATTTTTTTTTTATTTTGGTTTTGGAAGTGAATTAGCGCGAAGTGAACGAAAACAAACAAACAAAAACAATCGACCGGGAATTCAACTCAGAACGTCCAGTTCACTTTCTGTGCCGATATGCATTACACCATCAGCACCTCCCAATGATTAGGGAAGCCGATGAACAATCCTCAGCAGAAAGCCATACTGATAGAAATACTAGTAGATAGCAACTGTGAGTAATGTTTGAAGTTCGTAAGGCGATCAACTCTTCTGGGCGGATTTCTGAGACAGACATCAACAATCTCACACTTCAATGGCTCCAGCTTCAATTCCAGGCGACGTCAGAAAGATTATGGACAAAGACTTTAATCTCGTATTCTCTGAAAAGAAGAGGAGAATTTTTCACACTTGAATATGCAGATCAGTCGTACGTATCATCAAACGCAAATATTTTCCATGGAGCATTGCGCGCATATTTTTGCGTTGTATCCCTGGGAAATATCTTTTTTTTTCTTCTTGGGATTGATGAAAACTAGACCCAACGGCAGAATAGTTGCCTTTCCTTCCTTTGTAGAAAACTGTCATAGCAAGAAAAAAGAATGAACATCGGCTTGTTTATGTAAACATTTCTTTTCTATTGAATTTTCACACAGGCGTTACTTGGATCTTTTAAAAATTCTCTTAAAATGTTTCAGAACAATGCTTAGTTTTGCTGCATTTCTCTATATTACTGATGTATAGGGATTTTCAAAGCGTAGCTTAGATGTGGCACAAGGCCAAAAGCATGGGGCATCCAGTGAGAATCGAACTCACTTTTCAGTAGTAACTGACCTAGCAAGAAAAGCTTGCTAACCATTACACCACGCCGAAGTGCTTCCAGTGATTTTCCAAGCGTAGCTTAGATGTGGCACAAGGCCGAAATTAGGGAGCACCCAGTGAAGATCGAACTCACTACTCAGTCGTAATTATTCTAGCGAGCCAAGCTTGCTGACCATTACATCGCCTCGATATGCCTTAAGATATAGTGATTTTCCAAGCGTAGCTTAGATGTGACACAAGGCCGAAATTAGGGAGCACCAAGTGAGGATCGAACTCACCACTCACTCGTAATTGATCTAGTGAGACGAGCTTACTAACCATTACACCGCCTTGGGGCGCCTTCGTATTGATGTATAAATATGTTTCCTGGGTTCCTATCGAATGTAGAGTTTTTTTTTAGAAAATTCAAATTGTTACTGGTTCTCCAGTGTTTATATAAACACCAGTTATTTAATATGTCAAACGTGTGTTAGTTCTGTAGTAAGGTTTTTATAGATATCCAACACTTGTAGAAAATTCTATTAAAAAGTTACAAGAGGAAAAGAACAAACAGCAAACCACAAATTGAAGATGTCAAAATCAAACAAATATAGAAATTTAAGTATCTGGGAAGCGTTTTAAGAGAGAATGGAAAATGTGACACTGAGATCCAAAAAGGCATTGAACTAATGAAAGAAACATTAAAAAAAAAGTTAAGCAACTAACAAAAAACATATTATTAGAAAAGAGTGCTGGATGGCAATGTGTTATCCATCCTCTGATACGCCAGTGACAAGCTCGTACCAGGAAGAAACTAGAGGCAGTAGAAACATTATTTTACAAAAGGTACCTGAATCGTCCTTGGGCATGTTGAAGACGAGGAGATAGAGGAAGTAAGCTAGGTACTTACCAGATGAGCCTGTGTAAATGGATGTCGGATTGGATGGCTAGGGCCTTAGTAAAATGAGAAAAAAAAGTGTTATGCGTAACAAAAAATAAAAATCATTGAGGAGAGCCATGATACATTCCTCTCTCATTAAAAACTAAATTGCCTTGTTATTAAAGCATCGATATTTTGCAAAGGACATGTTAAACCGCCACATATAACAATGAGTTGTATTTTCCGTCGATTAACGTTTTCCATTATGTATGAGTCTGATCAGTAGCTAGACGAGTGGCCACTTTGTAATACCCGGTGCTGTAAACTTAGATGTGCGGGGGGTATAATGGACATTGGCATGGAATAATTAATTCGGGAGCCGATGTTCCAATTCCAATTGAGTTCCTTATATTCACCTACGCGCAAATACAGTGGCAAAGGTATGAATCCACCTTTTCTCATCGCAGTTATGGATTAATTAGTAAGGCTTGTATCACTAAAAAATTATTATCTAAAAAATAATAAAGAAAAGAAAAATCTTACAATCTAAAATATTTCCTGGCTTTAAATAACCTGTAAAGGGTTGTTAAACCGTAAAAAACAAATTAATCTACAAAATCACTAAGTTCGAAATCAAGTCCATTTTGACATCAATCTTAAAGCAAAATGTTGCGTCTTATAGACAGAAATATACGTTGATTCCGTTCCATACAGTTTAAAAGTTATTTTTAGTGGATAATCATATTTGAATAGATGCGACATTTATTTTAAACATTATATTTATTTTCGTCCACGGCCTGAATATTTACTAAATATTAATATTATTAAATATATTATTATTATTAAAAATACTTTATCCCTTCGGCAGGATTCGAACACTCACAGGGCATAACGAAGTGAAGAGAGAAATTTGCTGACGAACCTGACGAACAAGTGCGAATTGATGGCGGAATGTGTGGCGACGGCTTTAGCAAAAGGAGAAATGCTGTTGAGAGCCACAAAGGATAGGAAGTTGTGGATAGCCATGATACATTCTTCTACGTCTAAATTTGTTATTAAATCATCGACATATCGCAGAAGACTTGTTAAACGACCAGGTATAGCAAACAGTTGGGTTGTTTATCTGTTATTTTGATATCAAACGTTACGGCAAAAATCTGCGTCTAATACACAGAAATAGATGTTAATTCCGTTCCATAGGGTGGAAAGATTGTATTTGCACCATTCTTTAAAGCATTATTGTTGCACCAATCAGTCTCTTGCCAATATGTCTGTAGCGACTTGAAGCGTGAAATACGGAAATTATCTACAAAGAAAGATGATTCGTGTTTTGAATGGATTTAGACCACAAAGGAGATTTAGATTAAGAAATAGATAAAGTCGGTATCTAAAAGAAATAAAGTTTTGAAATCATGTTTATAGCTTGCCCTCCAATCTTTGATCTGAATGATAATCATTTCTTAACGTCTTTAGATTGAAGAATAAAATTCCTTGAAAATGTGAAGGATCGATTTAAATTTGACATCGTTGTAGATCGTTATGCTTTGTCAAGAATATTTCTATTGATTTAAATCAATTTCCACTCTTCAACGTGATTTTCAATGTAAATTATTTTTTATTGTAAATATTGTTATCTTCTTCTTCTTCTTCTTCTTTTATTATTATTATTATTATTATTATTATTATTATTATTATTATTATTCTACGCGCCGGTTCTCTTCAGGAGGTCCCTCCCCACGCCGTCCTATCCGTTGTAGATGTTACAAGTTGGCTGTTTGCCATTCTTCGCAATATCACGTTCCATCGCTAATTCACAAGTTCGTCAGGTAGGTAGCCTGCCGCCTACACATATTTTTTTTTACGTTTAGTATGTCCTGTGAGGGTTAGATTCTCCAAGCCCTCTTTTCTCTCTATGTTTCCAAGAAATGTCAGCTGTCTATTTCCGATTCTATGATTCTATGTATAGGCGTCTATTTTGTTTCGATTTTTTATGATTTCTTCGTTACTATTCGCTCCGACCGACGTATTCTCAGCATCCTTCCGACCGACGTATTCTCAGCATCCTTCCGACCGACGTATCCTCAGCATCCTTCTGACCGACTACATCTCTGATGCTTCAAGAGTTCTTTTCATCTGTGAGGAGATAGTGTCCAGCATTTACTGACGCATAAAAGGCTTGATATCGCATAGCAGTCCAGCAGATTTCTCTTTGTTTTTAACGATTTTTTCCTTTTTCTCTTACTGCTTTGAGGTGGAGGTGCGGGCGGTGGCAATATTGGTTTGGAATGAGAAATCGGATAGACAAGTTCGAATTCCAGCTGAGTCTTTTCACACTCTTATGCGCAAATATCCCTTGGAAAACGTATAAATCCACATTGGTTCCTGTTGTTTATGCAATATTCGCTCAAAAAAATATATATATTTTTGCCATCCAAAAATTTTCCAGCCATAAATAACTAGGAAAGATTTGATAAACCATAAAAATGGAATCCAAATCAAAATTGTAAATTTCTGAGATGACGTATTGTAATTATTTATATGAGTTCTGACTGCTGTCCTCATCTTTGATGCAACATTCACGACTTTTCAACCGTTGTACGCTCTGGCCATCTTCAGGCGATTAGAATTTCGAACTGAACCCTTTATTTCGTCCGCCGGGGTAGATTGTTCTAGTTCCACGTGCCATACCTCTTCCAGATGTCTCAGTATCCGTTATCGTCCTAAAAGACATATTGGCAGATCTCCAATTTTTTGTTCACCTCTGCAGTGGACAGGTGTTGAACTCACAAATCTTTGGTTCCAGTCACTCGATTCAACCAACATTTATATCCACTGGGCCATGTGCATCAAACATGGCAACAAAAATGAAGACAGCAATCCGAACAATGTAAATTGTGTAAATAAAATCGTAATACTAAGCTTAGCTTTTGAAAGGCATCTTTTGCTATTTAAATGCGCCTTGGCATTTCTCATATTCCATCCTCAGTTAAAAACGTTGGGAGATATTTTTCATTTCTATATATATTTTTTGATTTTGATATTTTCACTTCGTAGTTTGCGGCATTTTCTTTTTCACTGGTTGTCTTTTTAATAGAATTTCATCGTTCACTTCCCAATGTGTTTACTTTTAAATGTTTTTCTTTCTTGTTTTATAACAGCTTTCACATCACCCTCCTGTGACAAATTATCCGAGACGTGGCAAATTTGTATTGAAGATTTTACCACCTATATCCATCTATTATTATTTTCTCATTTTACCACAAATAAGGCACTAAAGACCCTAAGACGTACGAGGTCAGTGAGTGCAGAATAATGCGATGAAAGAAATAACACAATTAAAGAGAGAGAACAATAAAATAACAGGAATTAAGACTGAATATAACGATTGACATTACATTCAAATTTGTAAAGACCAAACTTGACTGGAAAGCAAGACGCCCGAGAACTGTCCCACAAGTGAGAAGAAACTCTTAGTATAGAACTTACGGTTATATCTAGCCATATCAACGTTTAAATAATGAGACCTTGCCGCCAATCTAATGCTGCAAATAAATTCATAAAGTCTGGGTACCATAGTTGAAGCGTCATCAGGACAAGTACCCTGAAAATACAACAGCACAGGGAAGCTACATTAGACAGGTGGAAAATTATCTGAAGCTGACATGCCAGGTCAAAACCAATAACATTGCAGATTCTTCAGTATATTTTATCCAGAACCTCTAAATAAACATCAGAAGGACCAGACCAGATGCGACTGCAATATTCAATGTATGGACGAACGGTAGACTTATAAATATATAAAACAGATACTGTCGAGAAAAAAAAATCAAGCAAGACAGAGTGAATCAAAATTTCTAGCAAGCAGATCGAGCATATCATCATTCCACTACATGTCAGCGGAAAACGTTACGGTCGGGAAAGTGCAGTGGTTCAATCCTTTGGAGGTTAGCATCAGCCATGCTGATAGAAGGCAAAACTGATTATCACAGATTCGTTGGGGCAGGCGTTAAAATTAACAAGCCATTTCCTGCCCCAGTTAACTACAGACTGAAGTTCATTTTTTTAGATCAAGAGTATATATATAACCCTGAAACTTTTTTGGTAAATCCTCTTCTTATATGTTAAAACTTTAAATAAAAACAGAAGCTTATTTTGAATCCTTTCTAAATTAAGTATTTGTAAAATTTCTAATCACCCGACCTAGGCACGGTGTAGAAAAAAAATGAAATAAAATAAAAAAATAACCCACTAACTTTCATGTTTTTTTGTTGTTTTTTTTTTACAATCAATAATCCAACGATAACTGCCTTACCGCTTAAGCCGTATAGATCTTCCGTCTGCATCCATTGAACTCTAAGCAGATAGCAAAAAGTTATTTTCTCAACTGTTTTTGACGTCGACACAATTTCCATTTACCTCTTGTGTTAGTCTTCTCATATTATTCTTGTTTTTGCAATTTTGTTTTAAACATTGTTACTATATTTTTCTGTCCTTTGATAATTAGACGCAGGTAAATATGTTTATTCTTTTTGAATTCCTTTAATTATATAAGTCCGATCGTCTAAAAAATGTCTGTTCCTATGGTTTTGCAGAAAAATGGTGATTGCGTCATAGGATAGTTAAATTAGATGAAATTCCATTTGGAAATAGCAATCGCACTTGAGTTGCATACAATGGTAACTAACACTCTTTATTACAATTGAAGGCATTGGTAAAGCTGACTGCATATTTGGTCCGCAGAAATTATTTATAAAAAAGTTCTTTGTTTAAAAAAAATGTTGAGAAATTATTGTAGGCATCTAAACAATAGAATTATCTGCTGAGTTCATCTTAATTTCGTTTATAACAAATCGATTTGTTAATAATTATAAGAAGTTTGTGAAGTTCCAACTTAATAATAGGAATATCCTTTACACATATTAAAGACGATTATTAGAGACTAGCAGGAGAGTCCGACGTTGCCCGGGAATGTAACAGTAAGAGATAGATCAAGTATCGACCATCATAAAGACTGAAAAATAAAATTGACAAAGATTATTGTTTAAGGTTGACGGACACGCTTTTCTTAATTAGTTTTTTTTTTTTTTACGAATTGGTCAAACTCAAACAAAAACATTGTTTTCAATCGTTATGAGTCTACCGATTGAATAGAATTTTATTATGAACAATTGCCTTGTAAATGAAATTCTTAAAGCATTCTGAATGTAAAAATAAAGAAAAAGTGTGCAAGACAATAAGAAACACTACCTGCCAAAAAAAAAGTGAAGTTTTGTTGAAATCGGTTGAAAAGTGTAGGAAATCCGATCCCATATATAAACGAACACACACACACACACACACACACACACACACACACACACACACACACACAATCTGGGTTTTATAAGTATAACTCGATATGAGTTGCCCCCTTTCATTCTGGCGACAGAATCGTGTTTTATCGTGTTTTCAAATTGATTTCGTGCAAAAACAATTGTGTTTTTCCAATTTTTGGCGCTGTCAGAACCACTGCAAGGTAATTTTACGTAGTCCTGTGAAGTGTTGTTGAAATCGGTTAAAAAATGTAGGAAATTCGTTCCAATATATAAACGTAGACACACACACACACACACACACACACACAATCTGCGTTTTATAATAAGTAAGCTTGACATTCCTACCTCTCTTTATAGCGATTTACGTAGCTTAGATATGGCACAAGTCCGAAGGTATGGAGTACCTAGGATAAAACTCACTGCCCAGTCGTAATTAATAAATCGTGACTAGCTTGTTAACCGTTACACCAAGTCGAGGTGTCTGTTGTTTTCTCTTATAGAATTACTAAATTGAATGTAATCCACAGTTATTGTGATTGTGCAGCGACATTTAATTTAAAAAAAAAGAAAAGAAAAAGAAAAATCGAGATTGATTTTATAGAACTTCAAACTCGAGTCAGGAAAGCCGAAGGAAGAAACGGATAAGAAAAAACAATAGCATCATAACACTCAGATATTAGCCTATTTTATCATTATTTCCATAGAAAAGGTTCAAAAGATTTAGATCCTTTAACTCTACCAGTTCTAAGCCCCACAGATCAATTTACCTCAACCCACAATTCTAATCATGCCGCCTACACCGAGAGTGACCAAAATCCGTGTCTTTATAAGAAGGCCGACTCAAACAGTTTCTTTCAACGCACCGTTTACTTTGTTGAAACCGACTGTCATCTTTAAAATGATGAGACCTCCCCGCTAATCTAATACTGCTCTTATACTCATAAAGTCTAGGTACCATATGGAAAGGTCACCAGAACAATTACCTTTAATCAAGAACCTTATAGTTATAATCAGTTTACAGTTGAACTGGCTAGATGTAACCATAAATTCTATGCTAACCGTTTTTTTCCTCGCAGTTTTCGGTTATAGAAAAAACTTTCGGCGCCATGCTTTCCAGCCAACTTTAATCTTCAAATATTTAAATGCAATGTCAATCGCTAACTGCCGTCCTTCCGATTGCTCTTCTTTTGTTATCTCTCCTTTGCAATGTTTATGTTTCTAACAATTCCACATCCAGTAACCCCTTGCACTTTAGTGGCTTTACTGCATTGCTTGGTTTTAATTCGATTTAAAAAATAAAAATAAATACTTTCCTAATCTGTACCATCTAACGTTTAACCATTATCTTTCTCACATATACCGCTCACAAAAGAACCCTCTTCAGTAACCCTCTACATTGAGTAGCTCTTGGGCCTTGTATAAATTAATCATTAGTTAAAGAAATATTTCCTTCTTTCTCACTTTTTCAAATCTATCTATCTATCTATCTATCTATCTATCTATCTATCTATCTATCTATCAATCTATCTATCTATCTATCTGCTTAGATAACCATTATGATAAAAAAAAGAAATAAAGAAATGTATTTTAGATTCTGTCAAACTAATCGCAACACAAAAAAGGATTTCATTTATAGAAGGTTTAAAAGTTTATATGAAATAGTGAATTGATTGAATGATTCGTTTTTATCAACCATTCGCATGCTATTTAAAGCCAGAAAATATGTTTAGATTTTATGATTTTTTATGATAAAACTCTGACTAATTAACACATAGATGGGGGAGAATAGATGGATTCATACCTTTCCCAACAGTATTTGTTCGTAAGTGAATTTTAGCAAACCCACATGGCATTGGAATTCGTCTCTTCGATTAACAGTTCCGAACCATTTTATATTCCACCACCAGCACATCTCAACTTACAACACGTGATATTCCCAAGCAATCACCCGCCAAGGTACTGTAGCATCACCGTATTGGAACAACCTCTCTATTCACCTGATCTTGCTCCCTGTCACATTCTTCTTTCCCTCAAGCTGAAGAGGCTCTCCAAGGGGACCCATTTTGAAAGTGCGAATGTCATTAAGAGGGTCATAACTAGGGAGCTGCGGGGCATCTAAAAAGAATCCTTCCAGCAGTGCATAGAGGTGTGGAAGCTGGAAACGTGATTTGAAAGGAGATTAATTTAAAGAGAAAACTACGTAGTTTGTTGTTTGGAATTGAAATAAATCATTTTTGAGACCAGTGAGATTTTAGAGGCAGTCCTCGGATGCAATTCACAGTTTAGATCTTTAAGGGTTTTCGCGCCATACATTACAAAAATCCGGAAGTTTCGATTTGACGAGACGATTTAAGTTTATGACTCAGGATCTTAGCTTAATGTTTTTGGTTTTGCAGCCATCTGTGAATGAAATAGAATGGAATATTACATGCCACTTTCTCTTGTAGACGCTATACAGCTAACCAGGTTGGGGATTTAAGTTAAAATGTCAGGCGTCGTTATGCATATTCAGTGGTGGTCTGGTCTTGTGATCGTTACTGCCTAGGAAGATGTCTAATACATTGCAGAACATTTTCAGTTTGCAAGGACATTATGTATGCGGACAGTTCCTATGTAGAACACCCCATCGTGGTTCTATTGCATGGTTAGCGGTAGAACTGACTGAAAAATGTCTCAAAATATTCATCTGTTTTTTCCTCCTTCTAATTGTAAGTGCTCTTTTTTTATCTTCTTTTTTTTTGTTGTTTCCATTATACATGAAACTTTCTCGTTGATCATATGCTCCGACCATGTTATTTTGAGCATCATTCTGTAGAACCGTTTCTACTGCATAAAGAGTTGTCTTCATCTGGGCGGAAATTGACCGGCATTCACTGGATGAGAGGGGAACTGATATTAGGCTGCTGTTCAATAATTTTTATCTCGTTTCTAACATATTTTTCCACGATTTTTTATACTTATGTTTTTGGGGGGAATCTTTTGCTAATTCAATGCGCATGCAATTTTCTGCGTTACATTTTCTTCGCTAGATATAAAACCTCACGGATAGTTAATCTTTGTAATTGCTTGATTTTGAATATGTTCAGTTTGTAGCTTGCATATTTGGCTATTTTCCTTGCTAATGGCCATAGATTCTAAATTCGTACAGTTTATGTATCGCCCTCTTTTTTCACGTTTATTTTCTATCTTGTCTATGTGCTCCTGCGGTTTTCTTTCTAAACCTGGCATCATCGATGTGTCATTTGCATATGGCCTGTTTTTAGGATTTTACCACCAAAAATAAATCCTCGTAGGACTTCTAGTTCGTTCAGTATCGCCTCGTTGTAAAATCTGAATAAATCCGGTGAGGAGACGTATTCTTGTTTTAAGTTCCTTTCTTTTTTTTTTTTTTTTTTTTTTTTTTTTTGTACATCATTATTTCATTTTCAGTCTGTATGCAAGCAGTTTGCTGTTAAGCGTGCTTAAATCTAATTCGATATCTTTGGTTAAGCATAATTGATACCATTCTGTATAACAATAAGAAAAAAGAAGGAAAAGGAAGAACAGGGTAAAGTAAAATAATGCAATTCAATGTAAAGCAAAGCAATTCTCAGACTACAGAATAGAAATAAGATCCATACGCAAAAGAGATAAAAATCAGGTAGCTATCGGCTCCTGAGTTCGAGTAAAGAAAGAAAAATATATGGTTAAACAGCGAATTGTCCATTTTTATTGACTAAGAAGAAATCCAAACATGTATCAGCAGGAATAGTCTATAAATTATGAGGTTGTTTAGATTGATAGTACACAGGTAGTGAGATGATCTCATCCCTGCTATTTGCTGGATTGGCTCACTGTCCCCCACTGCCTCATCCAACACTAACATATGGCTCCTTGAAGCCGTTCGGCACGACGGCAGGCATACCTCGAGAAACGGCAATGAATTGCCGGCCATTAGAAGTTATCCCGGCGAGTGAAGGGCAATCATACAAGCCTAATTTGCACTAATGCCACCCGCTTTCATTTTGGCGCACCAGGACTCCACATTTTTGGCTGTCAAGTTGGCAACCCCCATTAACAGCGCAGCCTGCGTTGGGTGAAAAACCGGGTTAAGTGAATCTTTCTATTGTTACAATACCTACCAGAGACTGGCTTCGAAAATCAGAAAACGACTTATGGAAAACGTAAAAAACCTACAATTATGGGGTGAGGGAATTTTTTTTTTGGCAGTTATTTCCTGGGAGTAAGCAATAATTCGTTTCAATTTTTCTGTGAGTCTAGCATTGTCCTTAACGATATATTTATTTTTCAATAATACCTCAGATACAAGTATATTAAAGATCATATTCTGAGTGAAATTATATGGATATGCACGTCATGAAGCGGTTATCAGCGAGAAATGTAGAATTGGCGTGACGAATACAAATACCATTCGAAGATGATGCATTCGCTCAAATACCACAGGAAATAAATCAATCTCTTCTTATATATAATCTCTCTTAAATATATATTAATAGGTGGTAAAGAAGGATTTTTTTAGCAATGGCTAGAAACAAATGTAGGAGAAGGAAGGTTTTGAATTCAAAATTAAGTATTTTGCTAAAAACTCCACCCCATAAAAACGCATTTGTTACGGAAAACACAGAATCAAAAATAATCTCATACACCCCAAAAGTTATAGATATGTAATAATGTTGAATATGCTGATATAAATTTCTATTGTTCAATAGTTATGCTTTCTTACAGAATTGGAT
Source organism: Acanthosepion pharaonis (assembly GCA_903632075.3). NCBI lineage: Eukaryota > Metazoa > Mollusca > Cephalopoda > Sepiida > Sepiidae > Acanthosepion > Acanthosepion pharaonis. The sequence continues at coordinate 692,810 of CAHIKZ030000985.1, read as the reverse complement.
TTGTCAACAACGAGGCTTAGCGGGTGATTGTCGAGCTGATAAATGACAATACAACACGTCAAATTCAACAGTGGACTGTTCAGAAGAATGATTTCGGATAGGTTTGGTTTGGTTTGGTTTGGTTTACGGCATATCAGTCTCTACGGGTTATTTAATGTCGTCAAAATTTGTATTTCCGATTATTTGTTTGTCCAAAAATATATTGCTCTTAATATTTTTTTTTCCAAAATGTATTGCTAGTAATATGCTTTCCTAAAAAAAATATTGCAGGTAATATTTTTTCTTCCAAAATTCATTGCTGGTATTAAAATTTTTACACATTCATAGTATTTTCACACCAGTTTCGGGTTTAACTATTTGCCCATAGCTGGGACCTTAAAAAGTGCTACCACCCCGGGCAGTGTAGACCGGGGAACACAAGGAATTAAGACATGGTTCCACGGTCCTCAAAAGCTCCTGATTAGAGGCTTTGCTGTTGGCTGTAGTTTATCGTCTTACCCAGGACGCGGATGTAGTTTATCGTCTTACCCATGACGCGGATGTAGTTTATCGTCTTAACCATGACGCGGATGTAGTTTATCGTGTTATCCAGGACGCGGATGTAGTTTATCGTCTTACTCAGGACGCTCTTCAGAAGATGTAGTTTCGTCGTGTAAATGATTTTCTATATGAATAGATGGGTTTACTGTAAAATCGCATAAAAAGGCGACCATATATATCTGTGAGGTATAATATGTCAGCAAAAGTAAGAGAAAACGAGGTTTACCACGTGCCAAGCCAGGATTCCGTGCGTTTTCAGAGGTAGTAATATATAATTTTTTTTGTACTACTGCATAACACTTATCCTATCATATCAGATGATTTATTGACGCGGATTTTTAATCCAGGACGCGGATGTAGTTTATCGTCTTACTTTGAACGTCGTCTAAATGATTTTCTATAAATAGATGGGTTTCCTGTAAAATGAAAAAAGGCGACCATATATATCATTGAAAATATGTCAGCAAAAACGAAAAATTCCATGTTGAAATTTGATAGATTTAGTAAATCATTTAGTAACTCATTCATCTACTTTTACACATACATATATACAACAAAACACACACATTCATATATATATATATATATATATATATAATTTGCATAAATTGGATCATTTTACTAGTGTAGATGGTCAAAATTGTCATAACGAAATCAAGAACAGAAATTAAATCATATGCCTTGAGTCGAAACGAATCAAATTCGATCAGCTAAAAATCATAGCCCTTGAAGCTAGGAGATCCAAAGCAGATCAAGCAAAAACCATATGCCTTGAGCCGAGACTAATCTGATTTTATCAACTAGAAAACATACGACTTGAGCCGAGATGTATCAAAGTTGATCAACTAGAATTCGTTGTTCTTTTACCGGAGATTGATCACATTTGATCAATAGGAACCCTAGACCTTGAGGCCCGATAAATCAAATTTGATCAACAGGAAACCATATGCCTTACGCTTAGAGGAATCAAACTTGATCAGGTAGAAAACATAGTTTTTGAGCCGAGTTTAATCAAATTTGATCAGCTTAGATCTATAGTGTGGCACCTTGCATTATTAGAAATATTCATAGAAATATGATTTAATTTTTTTTTACTCGGTTTACTAAACAGGTTGTTGATTTTTTTTTTTTAAACGGAAAATAATTGAGTTGAAAATAATTCACTAAGATTGTACTTAGACGATCCTAAGGGGAGAAGAGGAAAGAAGAGAAAAGGAAAGAAGGGAAGATAGAAAGAAGGGAAAGAGAGGTCAAGAAATGCAAAAAAGCGGTCATTAACAAAACACGTATCAGAAAGGTATTTAGGTCAACATCTTGGCCGATTTTCGAGAGACAATGAAAAGAAATATTATTTAGAAGGAAAAGTCATTTTGATAAGAATGTCGGTCGAAGCGCATGACCGACTTTTGCGTAGAAAGACTCATTATCAATTTGGAGTAAAGGGAAATTTTAGAACAATGGGAACGAAATCTTAATCTGGAGAAAGGGAAATTTTAGAACAATTGAAACGAAATTTTTTTAATCGGAGAAAAGTGTCTTTGGGTTGAGGGAGGACCGGTGGAACTATATACAGATTCTGACCTATTAAGAATTGGAAACCCATGATAACAAAGTGGGGACATTTTCAATGTAGATAATTAAGATTTTCTGACTGTCGGGTCTGACAAAAAAACTAGAGGTGAAAAACGATTGTCTCAGCTCACAGATGGCGCCAATATTCTTCCCTGAAGTCACATCTAATTAGCGGCGGGCTGTTTTGACAGAGCCCAGGTGAGAAAAAAGCCAAGATTATCATTTTTCGTACGTGCGAAAAAAGGCCAAATTAGATTTTGTTTTTTTTAAAACAAGAACGATGTAACCACGCCCGAAAATAGGAGAAAGGATGCTCGATCAATAACAATTGGTCGGAAACGGTCACGATCTGCGGAAAGGAAGACAAAGAAGTGCTCGATCAGGAATCATTGGTCGAGAGCGGTCACCTGACATACGAGGGACCGGGAAAGATGGGTGTGCGCCTCCCCACCAAGGGCACTGTGAGGAAGTAGTGGTGAAAACAATAGCGATAATGAGAAGACAGAAATAAGGCAGCTATTGGAATTATTGAGAAACCCCTGACGCCGACAGACCCACCCCGGTTTGCTGTGGCGTCAAAAAAGCAGGGCCCCAATCAACAAAAAATCAGTTCAGCCCCGGACGGCAGCGAGAAGAGATCACCTCGGACGACAGAGAGTTGCGGCTGAGTTGCGGCAAGAAATCCTTCCAGCCCAAGTCGAAGACAAGAGAACTTCCAGCCCAAGCAGACGAAGAAGAAGATTACACGAAAACCGCAGAGAAGTTGCAGCCAAGTCGAAGACAAGAGAAGGCAGCCAAGTCGAAGACAAGAGAAGTTGCAGCCAAGTCGAAGACAAGAGAAGTTCTATCTTAGTCGACGAAGAAGAAGAAATACAACTCAAGTCGAAGAGAAGAATCAACTGCGAATGATCGATAGAAATTAGCCCCAGTGTCGAACTAAACCACACTCCGACATACACAATTCTAAAGAGTAGGCAATTCGAAATCTTTAGGTTGTGTGATAGAAGCTTGTGCCATAGTCCACAGAGCGGGTCGGGAATTGAGAACAATTTTTCTTTATGTAACGGACATTAGATATAAAAGTTTGTCACCCTTTTTATCAGTAATTTTTTGTCTCGTGAGTTTTTTTTTTTTTTTCTTGTGTTTTGCCACCCCGTCGGACTCAACTTGTATCGGCCCCAATCCCTGCTGGTCCCGTCTGTCTAAGATCTAAACACAACGTGGGTAGACAGACCGGAGATCAGTACAGTTGCTTCAGTAACCAGGTATTGGAAGCGAGTTGGGAAAGGCGAGGCTGGTGATCATCCAACCAAGGGGTTGGAGCGGCACGCTTGGAACCAGGAGGAGCGACCAGGAGGAGCGACGTCACAGTTGGCGCCGTAACCAAGGGATTCGACCCTGGGCCAGGTGTGTAACCGTCACATGTGGTGCCGTGACCAGGATCAACCCTGAGACAGCCGCGTCACACGTGGTGCAGTGACCGAGGGATTTCAACCCTGAGAAGACCACGATCGACCGCCGTTGCTGAAAATTCAGACAGAACTCAGAACGACCCGGGACAAAAGGAAAAGAAAGAACAGAATCGTCTGTAAGGTAGGACACCTTATTTTATTTCCCAACCTCGATTGTTGCTGCATAGACTGTCTTTCTCTGTAGACATGTCAGATTATGATTCGGATAGAGCAGTGGGGGGTGAAGAGGAAGTAGGGCGGGGGTTGTCAGTGGATTTAAGGAAGCTGTTGGGTGGACCGAGGGTCCCAGTATTTGATGGCAGCGGGAAGGAGTTTAAAAACTGGCTGGCAATCCTCGAGAAGAGCCGAACCATCTACGAGCTTTCGGACCAAGAAACCCTGTATTTGGCATACGATGCCACAAGGGGAAAAGCGTCTGAGTTCGTGAGGGGGCTCTTGGAAAATCAACCCCGCTTGTCTTGGGAAGAAATAAAAAGACTGCTGACCAAAGAATTCGCCGACGAAGGTACGGCCATAGAGGCCATGAGGGCCCTTTTAAAACTGACACAGCTACGGGATGAAACCCCGGGAGAATTAGGGGCCCGAGCGGGGAAGCTATCGTCGTTGGCATTCCCCGAAGTGGTCAGGGATAATGCGGTTATGCAGGCTCAACTGGCGGACCTGTATGTAGAGGCGCTGAGCGACGAGCGTGTTCGTCACGACGTATTGAAAGAAGGACCGCTCAGACTGTCGGCAGCGATAGAGCTGGCCAGGGAGAGCCAGGGGGTGTGGGATAAAGTGAAGAGGTGTGGGAAGAAGCAGATACCAAGTCAGGAGGCTGGAAGAAGGGGGTAGGCGGAAGAACCCCGTGTGGAATCAGAGAGTTAAGGAAGAGGTGGATCGGGCAGAATTATGGGAGGAGGACCCCAATAGAAGGGCATGGTCGACCAGGCATGGCTTTTATAAGCCCACGCCGGGTCGATACGGGCTGGTCTGCTGGACCTGTGGGTACGAGGACCACAGGGCGGCGGAATGTCCGACGATGTGGGGGTTGCCCCCAGACTTCAATCAGGACAGATGCACCAGGTGTGGTAAGAAAGGACACCTGGCCAAGTGGTGCGGGCTGAGGAAGGGTGCCCCACCGATATTAACAGAGAAGGCTGAGCCCAAGAGACCGGCCCATGGAAAAGCCAGCGGGCCACCCCAGAATTAAGAGGGAGGGTGGCCCAGTTAAAAAGGAGAGAAATAAAAATTTGGACCAGTGGGTGGGCGAACCGCTTGAATAGAGGACGGGTTCCCCGAGGATAGACACAAAGGCCAACCCAGTTAAAAAGGGAAAGAGCAAAATGTTGGACATGTGGTCGGGCGGGCCACTTTGCGGCAAGTTGTCCAACAAGAAGGTGCTGGTTTTGCAGGAGGCCAGGACACCTGAAAAGAAACTGTATTTTTTAAAACGGCCATGGGAGACCGGGAGAGGTCCGGCCGGGGTCTCCCAGGTGCAGGGGGGCGCAGAACTCCACCTCATGAAAAAAAATGAAGGTGATTTATTACTACCGGCGCCTATGGCTGGGTTAACCCAAAGGTGGGGACCCAGGAAGAAGAAAGCTCAAGTGTTCTCTTCGCTAACGCAGGAGAAAGAACTATCCTGTAGAGCAGAGATAGGTGGTAGAGAGATGAGGGCTTTGGTGGACACAGGAGCATCTGTGTCATTGATGAGAGAGGAAACATACAGGCGGGTGAAACGGAAGAGAAGGTTACGGGAAGCGGACATAGAGATCACGCAAGCAGATGGGGCCCCCCTGAGATAAAAAAGGGATGGTGAGGCTCCCGGTTAGGATTGGGAGGGTGAAAAGCACCCAAAATTTTTACGTAACCCCCGACCTGTGTACAGAGGCAATCTTGGGAGAAGATTGGCTCCGGAGCCAGAAGGCCCAGATCGAGTTTAATCCTACTGTGTTGGTGGTGAACGGCGAGAGAACGCCATTGGGATGCCCACTAGAGGAAGAGATAACCATAGTGGTGGAGGAAGATGTAAAGTTACCTCCTAGGACCGCAGTGTCGGGAAAAGGGTAGGCTAATGTCAGAAAAAAAAGGTACGGAGAGGACCTCTGCAGTTGGTCCCTGTAGAAGGAAAGGGCCTAGAAGATAGCGAGGTAACCCTGTGCGAAACGGTAGTGGAGGCAGCCGAGTTGGTGCCCATAATGATGGTGAACCAGGCCCAAAAAGACTATAAAGGTTAGGGAGGGGAGAAGATAGGGAGAGCGCTTCCCCACGAACTCTGAATCGGGTGAGATTCGAGGAGGAACGAAGGAAGCTAGTAGAGCAAAAAAAAGGAATCTTAGATGAGGATATATTAGCACCGGATCAATTTAGAACCAGAGTGGGGGGGTCTGTTAAGGAACAATCGAGATGTGGTGGCCCAGTCAGACAAGGAGCTAGGTCAGACCCACACAGTCGAAATGAAAATCGACACCGAAGACCACCCCCTGTGAAATTAAAACCCTACCGAACACCTATACATAAAAGACCCCTTGTAGAAGAGGCAGTAGAGGAAATGTTGGAAGCTGGGATGATCGAAAGATAGATCTCTCCTTGAGCTTCCCAATAGTAATAGTAGGTAAGAAAGATGGCGGCCACCGTTTCTGTGTAGATTTTAGAAAGCTGAATTCTATATCGAAGCCGTTGGCGGTGCCATTGCCATTGATAGACGACATTTTGGCATTATTAGGGAAGGCAAAGTACTTCTCTACGTTGGACTTGAGGTCCGGTATTGGCAGGTAGCCCTGGATGAGGCTGACAAGGAGAAGGCCGCATTCGCGTGTCACCTGGGACTGTTTCAGTTCAGAGTGATGCCATTCGGTTTAGCTAATGACCCGGGAGTCTTCCAACAGCTAATGTCAATAGTGTTAGGAGGATACGAGAGCTTTTGCCATGGCGTATTTGGACGATATCTTGATATTTTCGGAGACAGTGGAACAACATTTTTTTCAATTAGGACAGGTGTTGGGAAGGTTGAGGAAACACGGATTAAAATTGAAATTGTCAAAGTGTCAGTTTCTGAGGGAAGAAACTAGGTATTTAGGGCTTCGTCATAAACGGAGACGGTATTAAACCCGACATGGATAAGGTAAAGGTCATAAGGGAAATGCCAGAGCCTAAGACAGTGAGGCAGGTAAGAGGTTTTATAGGAGCTATAGGCTACTACCGGCGCTTCGTCTCGGCATTTTCAAGAATTGCCATACCGCTAGTGGCCCTGACGAAGAAATACGCTAGGTTCAAGTGGACAGAGGACTGTCAACGAGCATTTGATTCGCTAAAGGAACAGTTGACGACCGTTCCACTGCTGACGTATCCAGACCTCAGCAAGCCCATGATATTATACACGGATGCCAGTGAGCAGTGTGTAGGGGCAGTACTTACCCAGCCGTGTCCTGATAAGGAAGGACCAGTGCCAGGCATACCAGAGGAAGTACCGATATACTTCCTCTCCCATAAGCTCTCAGAGACACAACAGAGGTGGCCAGTAATAGAGAGGGAAGCATATGCTATCATGTATGCTCTCCAAAAACTGGACTACTATTTAAATGGTGCGGTCTTCACTATAAAGACAGACCACAAGCCTCTGCAGTACCTATTGCAGGCAGAGGGACAAATAATAAGAAAAATTCAACAGTGGGCACTTAAGTTAAGTGGCTACCACTGTAAGATAGAGTATTTGGCAGGAAAAGAAAACACGTGCGCAGATTTACTCTCAAGAATACCGAAGCAACTGGAAGAAAGATCTGTAAAGGTAGAACAAGGAGTAGATGATAAAGCCTATAGAATAGGAGTAATTAACTCTAATAAGCTAAAAGATCGCCCTATATTAGAATCGGACGAAGAAGGGACGCCCAGATAATAACCGATCCTACTGGACAGAAGGAATTGAAAAGGAGCAAGCAGACAGTGAAATAGCTGCTCTGAGAGAGAAGGTAAAGGCAGGAGAGACCACCAAGTATGCCATAATAGAGGAAAGGCTGTATTATCTCTCAGGAAGGGATGAAGAAGTCAAACCCAAGTTGTATGTGCCCAAAAGTTTAAGACCAGAGATATTGGAACAGTGCCACGAAAGGTTGGGTCACATGGGAAATTGATAGGACATGTGATCTCATAGGAAGAAAGTACTATTGGCCCAAACTGTACGGAGAAGTCACTAACTATGTTGAAGTTGTGTAGTGTGCCAGTCGCAGAGCAGAAGGCAGGAAATGGCACCCTTTGGAGGAGACAGACGTACCAAACTTCCCCTTCGAGAAAGTGAGTATGGATGTATCAGGACCATATGGGGAAACTGCACAAGGAAACAACTATATAGTGAGTTTTGTCGATTGGCTAACAAATTGGCCTGAAGCATTTGCAGTACCAGACAAGAAGGCCAGAACTGTGGCCGGGTTGATAATAAGTGAAATCTTCCCTAGGTATGGTGCCCCTGTGCAATTGGTAACAGATAATGGCACGGAGAATGTGAACAGCATCATGAGAGAAGTTTTGACAGGTTTGAATGTAGAGCACATAAAACATCCCCATATCACCCCCAGGGAAATGCTAAAGTGGAAAGGTTTCATAGAACCTTGGGAGATGTATTGGCCAAGTTGGTCAGAGAAAACATTGAAATTGGGACTTGTATTTGACGCAGGCTCTGATGGCCGTGAGGTTTACGATAAACGAAACCTCCAGATTTTCTCCTTATTTTTTGTTGTTTGGCAGAGACGTGGTCCTGCCTGTAGATAACCTACTGAAGCCCCGAAGAAGGTATATGGGAGAAGATCATCATCAACTATTGCTGGAACAGCAACATAAGATATTCAGGCCAGAAGAAGAATAAAGAGGGCCCAGAAGAAAAGAAATGAGAGGGTGAATGCTGAAAGAAAGGTGGTAGAATTGAAGGTTGGAGACCCTGTCTACTATAAAATCCACCAGAGAGAAGGAAAATCTGACCAGAGATGGGAACCGTACTACCGGATAGTAGAGCAGACGGGCCCAGTATCATATGTAATATGGGATCAAGTGGCAGGACGAGCGAGGAGGGTTCATGCCAATGATCTGAAGAGGGCTGAAATAGCCAACCTGGAAATGAGCGAGCCGAGGCCTAAGAAGACAAGGAAAAGGAAGGTAACTCTGGTTGAACCGAAGGAATGGAGACGGAGGAAGACCCGAAGAAGATGAGGAGATAGGTCGACTTGACCAGATAAACGAAGCAGTCCGAGTGACAGAGTTGGAACCCTCAGCGGGATTAGCGATGTTCAGTCGTCGACTGAATCAGTGCAGAGAAGAACCCGAGATCGCCAACACACTCCCATGTCCGAAGAAAAGGAAGAAAAGACGAAGAGGTCCAATCAAGCAGTCGAAGGCTCTAAAAAGAGGCACCCTGAACAGGACGAAGGGCCCAGCGAGTGGGAGGAGGAGGATCGAATACCCCTTTCCCAGCTTAGGGAAAGGATAAGGAACAGGAGAAGTTTAGACATAGAGTCGAGAGGTATTGAAGACATTCAAGGCGAAGACTCTAAACAGAAAGAAGAATCAGGGGATGAAGAAGAGGACAAAAACCTCCTGGACGGGAGTTAAACACAGAAGGAAGGGTGGAGGTTGAGCAGGAATCACCTCGGAAGATGAGATCAGGGAGGGAGAAGAACCCCAAATCTCAGTAGAACAAAAGGGCTGTGCAGAATAGAAGCATTTAGTGTCGACAGATAACGACACTGGCTCATCCAAAATCCTATTGGCTGACTATGGTAGATGTGAGTGGGGGGGATGGAGTCGCGGGCTGCACCTCACAAGGGACGGAAGAAGATCATTGGCATTGTTGATTGATCACCAGTGGTGTCATGAAGTACGACCATTAGAGTGAGCGCCACGCACACCTGACCGGACCATTCTGTCTGCTAGAGGTTAGTTAGGGGAGGGAAGAGCCGAACTTAGAAAAAAAGTTATGAAATGATTGAGTGATGAGTCGAGCGAGACTAAGTATTTGTGAAGAATAACAACAAGAGAATTTGTTACCTTTCAGGAATGATAGCTAGGTACAAGGTGGAAGCAGACTACATAGCATTAAATTCGGGGAGAACGAAATTCATGTTGCTATCAGCTGAAGAAGCTAGAAGGTGTAGAGATGATACCCTGGGGACTTGTACCTCGTTGAGCCCTATCTATAAAACTGGTAACCGCAGACTGTGCATACTAGAATTGTTTGAAGGGAGGGGGGGAAGGAATCAAAAGAATCTGCCAAGTAGAGGTATTAACAAACTCGGCATTACCACAAGCTATCAGTGTTTCAGACGGGGTGTGGGCAGTAGCCACACAGAAACATATCAGCCTGTCTAGGGTATGTGGGGAGAGTCCACAAGACATTAAGAATAAGGCCACCGTTATCCCTGGTGACGCTACCCATGGATGTTCGGCGGTTGGGGTGTCCATCTCCTTGCCCCCTATTACCAGATGGAAGAAAGGTATGAAGAAAAAAAAAGATTCACCATAGAGATGATTGGTAGAGGCTTAGTCAATTGTACAGAATTATGGGAGCCGATAGTGAAGAGATTCTCTAATGTCACCTTAAATAAGATGCCAGTATTAATGAAGCCAATAGAAAAGATCGATATGGATCACTTAAGGGATAAGTTAAGCGTTGGGAGACGAAGGTGTAGCTTGGGAAGACGATGAGCAGATCGCGATAAGTTGGTCAATAGTAATGGGTACATTCCTAGTTATAGCCATCGGGGGTGTAATAATATGGAAGATTAAGAGTAAGAGAAGATTAGCGAACGACAGTCTAGTGAGCATGCAACAACTCGAGAGGGAGATGCCGAGCAGTGTTCCTTACTCAGACAGGACTGGCGAAGAAATTGCTGAAAGACCAATGGAGGAGGCTGGCGTGAGACCACCACGTGCGGCGGAAAAACCTCCCACGGCAGAGAGGAAAACATTGACCAAGAAGAACAAACCCTAGTGAACACATCTGCACCTACAGACACACGCACACATTTCATTGCATGTAGAACAGAAGAAAATGAAAAGAACATTACATTGCATGTAGAACAAAAGAAAATGAAAAGAACATTACATTGCATGTAGAACAAAAGAAAATAAAAAGAACATTTCATTGCATGTAGAACGAAAGAAAATGAAAAGAACATTTCATTGCATGTAGAACAGAAGAAAATGAAAAGAACATTTCATTGCATGTAGAACAGAAGAAAATGAAAAGAACATTACATTGCCTGCCAAAAAAGAAAAAATGAAAAGAACATTTCATTGCATGTAGAACAAAAGAAAATGAAAAGAACATTTCATTGCATGTAGAACAAAAGAAAATGGAAAGAACATTACCCTTGCATGTTAGAAAGTAGAATAGAATTGCATGAGACAAATGCATGGTGCATGTTAAATGATGTAATTGGGTTTATGTGTCATTTACGGGTAAATGACAAATCGGTTAGGGAGGATTGTGGCACCTTGCATTATTAGAAATATTCATAGAAATATGATTTAATTTTTTTTTTTTACCGGTTTACTAAACAGGTTGTTGATTTTTTTTTTTTTAAACGGAAAATAATTGAGTTGAAAATAATTCACTAAGATTGTACTTAGACGATCCTAAGGGGAGAAGAGGAAAGAAGAGAAAAGGAAAGAAGGGAAGATAGAAAGAAGGGAAAGAGAGGTCAAGAAATGCAAAAAAGCGGTCATTAACAAAAACACGTATCAGAAAGGTATTTAGGTCAACATCTTGGCCGATTTTCGAGAAACAATGAAAAGAAATATTATTTAGAAGGAAAGTCATTTTGATAAGAATGTCGGTCGAAGCGCATGACCGACTTTTTGCGTAGAAAGACTCATTATCAATTTGGAGTAAAGGGAAATTTTAGAACAATGGGAACGAAATCTTAATCTGGAGAAAGGGAAATTTTAGAACAATAGAAACGAAATTTTTTTAATCGGAGAAAAAGTGTCTTTTTGGGTTGAGGGGAGGACCGGTGGAACTATATACAGATTCTGACCTATTAAGAATTGGAAACCCATGATAACAAAGTGGGGACATTTTCAATGTAGATAATTAAGATTTTCTGACTGTCGGGTCTGACAAAAACAAGAGGTGAAAAACGATTGTCTCAGCTCACAGATGGCGCCAATATTCTTCCCTGAAGTCACATCTAATTAGCGGCGGGCTGTTTTGACAGAGCCCAGGTGAAAAAAGCCAAGATTATCATTTTTTCACGTACGTGCGAAAAAAGGCCAAATTAGATTTTGTTTTTTAAAAACAAGAACGATGTAACCACGCCCGAAAATAGGAGAAAGGATGCTCGATCAATAACAATTGGTCGGAAACGGTCACGTGATCTGCGGAAAGGAAGACAAAGAAGTGCTCGATCAGGAATCATTGGTCGAGAGCGGTCACCTGACATACGAGGGACCGGGAAAGATGGGTGTGCGCCTCCCACCAAGGGCACTGTGAGGAAGTAGGGGTGAAAACAATAGCGATAATGAGAAGACAGAAATAAGGCAGCTATTGGAATTATTGAGAAACCCCTGACGCCGACAGACCCACCCCGGTTTGCTGCGGCGTCAATAAAAGCAGGGCCCCAATCAACAAAAAAATCAGTTCAGCCCCGGACGGCAGCGAGAAGAGATCACCTCGGACGACAGAGAGTTGCGGCTGAGTTGCGGCAAGAAATCCTTCCAGCCCAAGTCGAAGACAAGAGAACTTCCAGCCCAAGTAGACGAAGAAGAAGATTACTCGAAAGCCGCAGAGAAGTTGCAGCCAAGTCGAAGACAAGATTAGTTGCAGCCAAGTCGAAGACAAGAGAAGTTGCAGCCAAGTCGAAGACAAGAGAAGTTCTATCTTAGTCGACGAAGAAGAAGAAATACAACTCAAGTCGAAGAGAAGAATCAACTGCGAATGATCGATAGAAATTAGCCCCAGTGTCGAACTAAACCACACTCCGACATACACAATTCTAAAGAGTAGGCAATTCGAAATCTTTAGGTTGTGTGATAGAAGCTTGGTGCCATAGTCCACAGAGCGGGTCGGGAATTGAGAACAATTTTTCTTTATGTAACAGACATTAGATATAAAAGGTTGTCACCCTTTTTTATCAGTAATTTTTTTGTCTCGTGAGTTTTTTTTTTTCTTTTACTTGTGTTTTGCCACCCCCGTCGGACTCAACTTGTATCGGCCCCAATCCCTGCTGGTCCCGTCTGTCTAAGATCTAAACACAACGTGGGTAGACAGACCGGAGATCAGTACAGTTGCTTCAGTAACCAGGTATTGGAAGCGAGTTGGGAAAGGCGAGACTGGTGATCATCCAACCAAGGGGTTGGAGCGGCACGCTTGGAACCAGGAGGAGCGACCAGGAGGAGCGACCAGGAGGAGCGACGTCACAGTTGGCGCCGTAACCAAGGGATTCGACCCTGGGCCAGGTGTGTAACCGTCACAATAGGACATGAGCCCCGGTGAATCAAGTTTCACCAGCTTTGAAGCATGGCACTTGACCCGAGATAAATTAAAGTTGAACAAGTAGGTAGGAGATAACTTTAAGAGACAGTTTATACGGAGAGGAGGGGAAGATAACGCTTACCCCTAGACTTGAACAGGTTAAAATTGTAGTGATCAGGAAACATCCTCTTGGGAGTCGATTCCAGAGAGCAAAGGTTTGTAAGAGAACACTTTTCGAGTGGAACTTACTTCTCTCTGATGGAATGTGGAGGGAATGTTGGTGATTGCTACAAGGTAAGTGGTATGGTGCGGTGCTAGTCGGGAAGGTTAGACCTGTCTGAACCAAGGAATGTAGTCCGTCAGAGCACTTTCCATGGAAGTGAGGAGAGAGCGGTGAGAGGCTCCGGACATCACGCCTGTGAGAGTGGTTGCAGGGTAGAAAATGATTCCTCATACACAAGGACTCGGGGACGCTTTTGAACTCTATCGAGACTGGAAAGCGAGGTCAGGGAATCTTCTGCTAGAACATGACACTTGTACTCTATTTTCGTTCTGATCTCGGTCTTGTGAAAGTGAAGGATAGCAAGTTTAAGGTCATTATTGGAGTGATGCGGGTAATTTAGGTACGCGTACCACTTGAGGTCAGGTGTGAGTTATATATATATATATATATATATATATATATAGTCTGTGGATGTATACATATATATATATATATATACGTATACATACATATATATATATATGTGTGTGTGTGTATAAAGATATTTTTATGTCTATATATTCTTTTTATAGACACAAATATTTAAGTAAATTCTCTGTTTATAATAAACAGCATTAAACAACATTTACCGGCTTGAACGCCCGAGAAATTTTCCTAGAAAATACTCGTCCTCTGACAGTACTCGAACCTGTATCCTATACCGAACCGACATTTATCTTGATTTGGCTTTACCGATTAGGCCACAGAGAAGCTTTCGTTTAGCAAGGTCGAATTTTACTGTATTTAAAGATCAATCTTCCATGAATCTCTCACGTACATTCATGGCGTATCAAATGTAAACAACTGACGTCACACATTATAAAATGGACAAAGTCCGACAACTATTTTAAGACACACACACACACACACACACACACACACACACACACACACACATATATATATATATATATATGTGTGTGTGTGTGTGTGAAAAGTGTATATAAATATAAATAAATATATATATGTATAATTATTTATATATTATATGCGCGGTACTTATTAGAAAACGCTCAATATCAGAGATAGAGCTAACATATTTGATGCATAGATGTGAGTTTGTCACAAACTAACATCTATCCATCCTATATATATATATATATATATATATATATATATTATATATATATATATATATATATATATATATATATATATATATATATATATATATATATATATTTGAATAATGAGAAATAAATTTGAGTATTTACTAATTATAGAATATCAGTAGCTCTGTTTGTGTAGATGATCAAACGAAATCAAGAGCAGAAATGAGACTGTATGCCCTGGCCGTGAAGCATCAAACGTGATCAAGTAGAAACCATGAGCCTTGAGCCGAGATGATTCAAACTTGATCAAGTAGAAAACAGGTCTTGAGCTTAGGCCAGTCAGTTTCAGTGTAGTTCAATACAGACACTATCAGTCGACCATATGATTTTGTCACCTCATCAAAGATGTTACTTTGTTCGATGCTTTGGGTTTTTCGGGAAAAAATCGATTTAAAATATTGTTCAGGAAATATTCTTCAATTAATCCTTGGGGAAATTTGCTGAATAAAAAAGGAGTTGTGATAAAAGTCACGTTTCAGTGAAACGCACATTCTTTTAATTATAATCTGAATAGTTATATGCAGAAAATACAAATATTAATTGTTTTTAGTATATTGGCTGATTTATTAAACGTAAATAAAGGATATCCTTTACAAGGCTTAGATTTTCATAAAGTGATGACAGAGATGACGACTTAAGAATGCATTCCAAAATCTTACCCGTAATTTTCAGGGATGTTTATAGTACTTACCTGCAAAAAAGAAAAAAGAAAAAAGTATTAGTATTTTGATAAAATTATGTGTACGAGAAAGGATAAATTATTACTGTCTCCTACTGGGTGGCGTCGCTAATAGCAGATATAGAACATCATATTCGAACTAGTTTAATATTATGTGAAGAGATTAACAGTGTTCATCAATCATGAGTACCATTCCTGATTCTCGTAACATTTTCCACGGAATATTTGTCA
>CAHIKZ030000985.1:622500-672500 GCA_903632075.3 Acanthosepion pharaonis | reverse complement strand
AATTATAGAGATATTTAAAAAAAAAATGTTACCAAAAAACAAGCTTCAATTTACGAAGCGTCGAGGATATTAAAGAATTCGGACAAAAGATATCTTGATTAAAATACAATAACAACTTGATTCTCATTGCAGTGTTTAAAAACAGTGGAGTTTTTTAACATATTGAGCGCTGGTCTATTTTGTTTAAAATGAATAGATAGCATCATAATGTACAAGATTCTCAGTAGATATGACTTAGTCTCTCATGAATTATTTGTTATTCTTTTATTCTTAAGTTTAAGATAGTAAAATTACAATAAACACATACACCTTTAATAACTGTGGCAAAGATGGTTGCAAGACGTCCTTTATATTCTGGACATGTCCCCTATTTGTTAATTCTGTCCCTTGTTCTCTACTGACTTTTCAGGTACACCCCGAACGTCCCATATTTAGTTCATTTTCAAATTCTGTAATAAAAATATATTTTACTAACTTTTTTTACGGTTTTTGTGTTGTAACTTTAAGTAATTATACTTTCTTTTCTCAGATTCTCTTGATGAAAATAAACCACATGTACCGTGGAAATATTTCTAGGGTTGCTAGAATTTTACACAAAACGGACGTGTTTATTTCTGTTATATGTATTTAATAAATATTTTCAAATGGTTTAGAGATGTTATTTTTTCTTGTATCAACTACTTTTCCATTAATTTTACTTATATTTGTCCAGTAGAAACCATTGCATTATGTTTTTAACTTATGTCTCTGCTTTTTTGATCTGGGTGTATACACATGTATAATTATATATATATATATATATATATATATATATATATATATATATATATATATATATATATATATATATATATATGTATATATATATATATATATATATATATATATATATATATGTATATATATATATATATATATATATATATATATATATATATGTATATATATATATATATATATATATATATATATATATATATATATATATATATATATATATATCAGTTTGCCTGACGATTGCGTCTAGCATGACACAGTCTGTCTCCTCTAAGTGTTGACTTCAATGTTCACTTTTATATTTACTCACACTCTATCACTGATATTGAGCACTTTATCCCATAAATATAGCACACCTTAAGACTATATTTCTTCATATATATATATATATATATATATATATATTTGAGAGACATACAGACAGAGTTTAAGAGTGTCACAAATTTCAAATTTTCTAATCTGGCAGCTCTAATATTAAATTATTTGCAAGTATGAATCACCTTAAAAGAAGTTTTCATGTTGGACACATCGTTAATGTAATACATTTTGAAGGACAACCGAAATGAATAGGATTCTCTGGGTTAAAATATTTCGAGAATATTGTCGTGTATGGAAAAAACAAGTGGATGATATTTATATGATCCACTGACTTATTAACATTGGTTTCCAAGATTATCCATTGTTAATATTCCATAGGGATATTAACAATGGATATAAATTTTCATAGTTTATTAATATATACAAAATATAACAAATTCATATCAAAGAGAAAATTATGATGCAATAATTCACAGGTAATGTCCCCCACCAACATGGTAGAGTTTTCAGATTTTCAATCCTCAGCTTAAACTAATATTTAACATATTGAAGAAAAAGAAATTATATGGATATTTACCTTCAACAAGAGTGAAAAAAATCCAATTCAACTCTACCAAGAGAAGAGAGACATGATTCACCTACACCTAGTGCAAATTTAATGTCATCATATTTGGAAATTATGGACAATGGCCGGCCAAAACATACCATAAAAACCTAAATACTTGAGCGACTTTGTCTTTTATGTCCTGAAAAATCGAAGGGATAGTCTAATTTGATTTGTTCTTGGTTATAACAAATAAAAATAAAAAAAAAACAGAAGAGCAATTTTGTTCGGTACTGACCTGAACATGTTGGCTCGGGTTAAAACGTATTAAACTGTTTGGCGATCTCTATGCACACAAGAACAAATTTCTGTTTTTTTATACATTGATCGTAAACATCTTAAATGTTATTGAATTAATTTAAAAAAAACAAAAAAACTCTTAATTGACAATAACTGACTTGCATAAAAGGCACAGAAATAAATCATTAATCAAAACCTACTTTGCAAAAAGCAGAATTAAGTTTTATGTTCTAAGTGGTTAAACATGGTAGTGTTAGTTTTTCAGGCGGGTACGCATGCGCACAAAAGATTTAGAACGGTTATATACATGTTAATTTTTCAAGATATAAATTAACTAGCTGAAAACCCGTTCTACGAAAAGGGAAAAAATTAAGTTATCATAGCAGTTCTCTTATCACTCGAAATTTTCTGCATAAACAATATTTTCAACTAGACATCTATTTTATACATTTATATTCGTCATTGTGCTAAGTCTACTTGAACTGTCTATTCAAGACATACCGTATTTTATTGTGCATAATGTGGAAAGAATTTTGAACGCAAATTAAATGCAAAAAGGTGCGGGTGGTGCTGTAATTGATATCGAATCGGAATAAAAATTGAAGAGCCGAGTTCGAATTCCATACGAGTTCGTATTCACTTACGCTCAAATTCCCTTAGGAAATGTATGGATCCATATTTTCTCCTATACCTATCGTTTGAATAGCAGGACAGGATGGGTACCAGATCACTGTTACGCAACCAATCTGCCGCAGAAAGAAACGGTAATCTAATACCGGAAAAAAGTACTGCCTAGTGAATCTTGAATTGAAAAAGACATGATCGCCCAAGCGTTTATCACGTATGGCACTTAACTGACTGACTGGCACGTTTTCAGATTTTTTTTACTGAGCTTAAAATACCTCCTATTTGAAACAGCCAGACTTCAGATACACTTAACTTAATAGATAATAAAAGACAAAGTAGGCAGGTGTTAATAATAATTGTTTGTAAAAGGTATTTGATGTCTGGGCATAATGTGTTCTGTCTTCAATGTTAATGAAAGATAATATTTTTATTTTCATAGTTTATTAATATATACAAAATATAACAAATTCATATCAAAGAGAAAATTATGATGCAATAATTCACACCGTAAATTTTATTACAGGTTATGTCTAGGTATCACCTTTCCCCGAAAAATTCGAAAGTAAGTTTTGAACTGTAAATTAAGAGCCGAAACAAACTATGGCTAAATATTCGATTAATTTCTGTTCCTTAATATCGTGAATATATATATATATATATATATATATATATATATATATATATATATATATATATATATATAACTGATGGATAACTGACATCCATCAAACATGGCACGTGGAACTAGAACAGTCTACCCCAGTGATCGAAATAAAGGGTTCAGTTCTAAATTCCTACCACCTGAAGAAGGCCGGAGCGTACAACGGCCGAAACGTTGTGACAAATATGGCGACAAAGATGAGGACAATAGTCCGACTAATGTAAACACGTACAAAGTTAAGCAACACCGATACTTGTCGTACCTAGATGGGGTTCCGCTTGGGAATACCAGGTGCTGTAAGATTGTATTTGCGATTACTTTAATGGGTAATGTCATATTATTTTTTCTTTTAATTTCTGTAAAATTCCTTTGGTGTTTATACACACCGTCGTCGGTATTTTCACTATCCTCCTCTAAAACTACATTTACGTTGCCTGAAGACTTCTCTTAATCGGCTGATCCCTGTACGATCACCGAAGATAAGCACCATCAGGTCTGATCAATACCCCAGATGCTGTAAGCTTGTATTTGCGGATGTGTCAATGGATCATGTCTCAGAATTACTAACTGGGAAGCCGCGTTCCGATTCCAGTTGATTTCGTTATATTCAATTGGGAAATGTATGAATCTATCCGGCTTCCCTCGTGATATGGGTTAATTAGTAAAATTTGTATCATTAAACTATTATTATATAAAAAAATATCTTACATTCTAAAATATTTTCTGTCTTTAAGTAAACTGAAATGAATTGGTAAGCCGTTGAAAAAAAATGAATCAATCATTTATTCTTTTATTTGATTGTGACAAACTCCATCTAGTCTTTAAATATATCTCTGATCTTCACCACAACACACTTTCTCCCAGGATGACGAAACGTATACGTTTCTGACTGTTGGAAGCATGGGCAATAAAATGTATAGAAAATTATGTGAATCATATCATATATAAAACTAGAAGGCATCGGAATGAGATGATTATATCTTTTGAAATATGTTTGAAATAAAGTGAAGTCTCAAACAAAAATTTAACAAAACACTTTAAAGTGATTTTGCAATTTTGAATTAATTCAAAATAAAAATTTAAGACCAGTATTCGATATACTTTAAAAAACAGTATTCGATAAAAAATATTATATATATATATATATATATATATATATATATATATATATATATATATATATATATATATATATATATATATGGAAAAGTGAAAGAAACAGAAGTTTATGAAGAAAAGAATAGGGAAAAGGTGATAATTTAAACACTACAAGAACACTGGGAAAAATGAAAGAAAGTAATCAATAAGTGAGTGTAAAATGAAAGAAAGTAATCAATATGTGAGTAAAATCAAAAAAAAGACACAAAAAAGACTACGTCAAGACGAACGGAAAAGTCAAAAAAGAAAAAAAAAACTTGAAAGTGTGTAAAGCGATTTTTTTTCTTCGTCGTTTGCGCAACAAAGGGAGGTAACTGAGGAGATTAAGCCTCTTTTAAAATGCGAAGAAAATGAGAATGACAGGGAATATAAAAATGGTAGAAAATTTTGATAAAAAAAATAAGCCAAACATCGGAAAGATTTGAAGCTAAGATTATCACTAAAAATCTCTTTTGCCATTAACGCAGCTAACTTGATTGATTTCACTTGAAGATTTCAGCAGACGTTGAAAATATGTTTTATTTGTTTTTGCCATTTCTGTTGTTGCTGCTTCGACTAAAGCTCCCTTGTCTTCAGGCTTGTTGTCAACTTCTTTCAGTGAAACAATACTCCCATACTACTACTAATCCTTCATTTATTTGCATTTTTTCTTTAATTCACTGTTCGTTTTTCACAGTATTTAATTTAAACAAAAAACAAAAAAAAAACACAAATTATCTTTGCTGTCGTCCAGAAAATACATTATCTTAAGAATCTTTAATATCGATTTATTTATTTCTTAGATTTATTAGTTTGTCCTTGTTATTGCATGTTCTCTTGTTTCAAAGTTAGGCGTTACTTTTCATACAATAGCAGCTATCATAAGAAACTTACCAGGCTCACTGTACGATACACGGTTCAACACTTCTACACTAATTGGTTTGGTTATACGAGGTCTCTCTGAAAAATGCGTGATCTATGGCTGAAAGAAGTATAAGCAGATTCTGTTCATTTAATATGATATCTTGTAAATTTATAACTGCAACCTTCGCTTTCTGCAAACATTGAATTTTTCTTTCACATAATTTTGCAACAGCATAAATAATGGCTGCTTCACCGCGACAATGTCCCAGTTCACAACGCCATTAGTATCCGGCAGTTAATGGTGAGAACATCATCAAACTGATAAAACTTCCCTATTCACATTATTTACATTATTCCGACTATTGTCCTCATCTTTGTCGCCATATTTATTACAGCGTTTCGGTCGAAGAAGGGAGATCGCCGCCCTCTGTGGGATCATGTTCAGATCATAGACAAGGAACACCATTGGAAAATTCGTAAACTTAAGGAATCAGCACATATGCTAGGCCACAAAAATCTCCTGAGCCGACCAAGCACAGAAATAAATACAATATGGGAACTAGTAATAAGGAGTGCCAGAGAAAAGCGATAATAACAACAAAAGTTGCAATATGAGCTCTGGTAAATACATGAAATGATAACAGCAAAATTGCAATATGAGCATTAGTAAAAATGGTTGCTGAAGACATTAGGTTTATAATACCCAGAAATTCATACCACTGTGCCATGTGTCCTCAAGGTTAGATCCAGTGACAGGACCAAAAGAGTGTGAGTTCAATACCCGGTTAAGGCAGTGGAGAACTTTCAAAGGAAAATTAACAGGAGATAACTGATAACTGACATCCATCAAACATGGCACGTGGAACTAGAACTATAAAGGGTTCAGTTCGACATTCCAACCACCTGAAGAAGGCCGGAGCGTACAACGGCCAAAACGTTGTATTAAATATGGCGATAAAGATGAGGACAATAGTCCGAATAATGTAAATAATGTACATAATACCTCATCTCAGAAATATAGACATTCCCTATTCACCTGTGTTCTTTTCCCCCAGCTTCAAGAAGATAATCAGAAACACCGATTTTGTAAGCATAGAGGCCATCAAGACGGCTGTAAATACGGAGCTGAGTGGCACCCCTAAAGAATACTTCCAGCAATGTATAGAAGCGTGGCAAAGAAAGATGGAAAATCGCATTAGACTCATGGGAAACCGTGTAATCTGCTGTCTGGAATGGAAATAAAATGTTTGGAACACCAGCCCTGTCACTTTTCAGATGGACTTCGCATACCTACGACTCCCATATTAGATTATTCAATGGCACATACACTATTTTTTAAAATGATAATGAATTCAGTAAATATCTTTTACAAGGCTCAAGAGCCACTCGAATAGAGGGCTACAGAGTTAGAAGCACCACATCGAAGAAAGAGAAAATGTCACGAACATGTAAAGAGTGAAAGAGAAGCAAAAGGTTTTAGAAGGAATCGTCAACCTAATCCTAAACAGGGGATACAACTATCTACTCCTATTCAAAAACCGGGAAAGAGTGTAAACCGGAAAATAGACAAACATATCTACTCCTATTGAGGAAAAAAATTAAACTAATAGAAATGAAAATTCAGACTTGAGGCGGCGATTTTGGAAGTACAAAGTTGAAGTAGACTTTAAAATTCTATTTCAACTTATTTATATTTACATATATACATAAATAGAAAGGGATGTAAGACAAGAATGCGTTTTCTCACTGGACTGACTCAGACTTTACAGTGGGGCCCCTTGAAGCGGTGTAATGGTTAGCAAGCTTGGCTCGCTAGAACAATTACGACTGAGTAGTGAGTTCGATCCTCACTGGGTGCCCCCTAATTTCGGCCTTTTGTCACATCTAAGCTACGCTTGGAAAATCACTACTCAATCTTTACAGTGAGACAATTCTGAGAGAATTATAATTCCTATCATGATTCACTATTAGCGGCCATAATATTCACATTAAATATGCAAATGACTTGGTGTTTTTGTAGACGCCGAAATGAAACGAAAGGAACACCTACAGAAGGGAGTCATTCGAAGCGAATAGAAAAGACTAAACATCAATTGCAAGAGCTACAAAGTGTATGGCTTGTAAACAACAAAAAAGAAGTCAGCACGGGAACTACAAATTGTCGATGCAAAAATTAAGCATGTACAAAAAATTAAATATTTAGTAAGTGTTTTATACAGGATGGAAAAGGCGACAACGAAATCCGAAGGGGCATTGGGATCGCAAAAGATGTCTTTTAATGTAACTACATGTAGTCAGGAATACTAGTTTTTTTTCATTTTTTTTATTAAACAAACCTAAATCTAAAAGATTTTGTTTTTTTTTTTTTTTTTTTTTTTTTTTTGTCAGTTTTAGAAAGCATTGGCAGTTTTTAGTCTGGCCTTTAGTGTAGCATAATATAGCGAAAAACACTGATTTTTAAAAAAATAATAATAATAATGAAATTATAAACCGAAAAAATCCTTTATTTTTTCTCTGTTTTATGAACCATGGACACTGCCACAATAGAATGGCTTTCTAAGTGAGTTCCAGCACCCTGAGCTACAGTTTAGATTTACGCTATTTGTTACATTGAAAAGAGACATTACTGAGTGATATTTTTTCAAAATAATATTTCAAATTATATATTAAAATTGGTGCTGAAATTCGATATTATTAGTTCCAGTTTTACGCTTACCGTATATTCTTTTGTATAATACGATTTAATAATATTATATAATTATATTATAATTGTACGAGCCGAATTACCGACGCCTTGTTGCGTGTCACAATTTTTTTTTGTTAGAAAATGATGATAAGATTTAAATCATTGTTGTAATTTGTGGAGAAAAATTATGTATTTCAATAGTACTCAAAGTTCTTGCCATTGTGACCTCGATCTTCTAGCTTTCTACTTCTATATTTTAGATAGGAGTTATTTACTTGTTCAAATTTAAATTTAATTTAAATCAAAGGGAAAAATATCAGTGTCGGGGTTGTGCAAAAACAGCTTGATCTGACACCTTTTATATGTATCTGCTGCAGTACCTGATTGGATGAACTAATGAGCAAATTTGATATGACAGTCGAATTGTCGCAAGAAATATGTATTGTAAAGCACTACCCACTGATTGGTGATTTCTTGCTCAACTTGACGTCCATATTGTTTCATTTTGATCTTGCCGATGTGACCTCCATCTTCTGCCTTTCTCCTTTTATATTTTGGATAGGAGTCATTCTCTTGTTTAAATTTTAATTTAATTTAAAGGGAAAAATTCAGTTGAAGTTTGTGCCCCCGGGGGCTCCATTTGATCAAAATGAAATATACTAATCCCAGTAACTTAAGAGACATTCCCTTGTTCAAATTTAAATACGAGAAAAATATTTCAGTGGAGGAAGGGTTATGTCCCTTCGTAACCCCCTCTGATCAAAATGATCTTGCCGATGTAACATCCATCTTCTGATTTTCTCATACTATATTTTGGACAGGAGTTATTCCCTTTTTCAAATTTAAATTTAAATTGAATGGAAGGGAATATAAATTTCACTGGGAGCTTTGTGCCCCCCGCTCTCGAGGACCCCCTATAATCAAAACAAAATATACTTATTCAAGTACTCTGGGTAATGTAGTTTCAATATATGTATGGTTGTGGGGGTCTATCTGCTAGGAGGAGTTCGATAACTAACAAAGAGATAGACAGACAGAGGCTGCAACTTTTTATATAGATATGATAGAAACTCGTGTTTCTGAAGTTAAAAACAGGGGATAAATTACATTCTTGAGTACACTCATTTCTATGTAAATTTATTTTTAAAATTGTACCATATTATCCATAAAAATAGTTTCGTTGATACATTTTATTAAAATAATTAATTTTTCACGATGTTAAAGGATAGATATGAACCGTATGTTTTGTCATTGTGTGTTTTCACTTCTAATTTTTGTTTCAAAATTTATTTTCGGGGAAAAATGTCAACTCGTCATACACGGTTAATTAAGGTGTTAATTAATCTATCATACTTTTCTATTCGTTATTCATTCTTATATTTCTGTTGTTTGTTGTTGCAAATAAAAGCTTTAAACTTATTGACGCAATCAGTGCCTACAATCAATGTCTTCTCTCTCATCCGTGACACATGTAGCCATTCCACCACAGCAGTCAACCGCTTTTTTTCTCCCTCTCTTGTCGCCTCGTTCTTCCTATATGTATCATTGACAGCTAAAATTTGCATATGCGTAAAGATAGTCTCGCGCGAAAATATCTTACTCCGGGATATAACTATTTTTAATCCTTAACCCGCGAAACCTCCATTTCTTTTTTGTATGGACAGTTTACACCGCGAAACACGTTAAAATCTTTGGTTGCCCTGGTGGTTAAGTTATTTTATTCTTGGTTTTATTCTAGCGTTGCAAAAAAATATATTCAAACATGGACGTCTTTGTTCTCGGCGGTATTTCACTTTATTAATAAAATATGTAAATAAAAAATATGTTGTCCTTCATTAAAAATGAAGAGAGAAAACAAAAAAAAAAATCATAATATAAGCTAGCTTTTCTAATTTTAAAGATTACGTTGTTTCCCAAAGGACAAACATTGCCAACATATTAAATACCTTTTGTAAGCAATCCTTATCATCACTTCTCTTATTGTGTCATATTATCTCTTAAGCGAACTGAATGTATTTACAATCTTTTTATTTCAAATAAGAGAATTTTTTAAGCTGTGAAAAATTCTCTAAAAAACGTGTACTTGTCTCTATGAATCTTCCTCTTTAGGTTTAAATATTTCTCGAATTATCCACAAGAAAACATGATATGATAATGGAATTTTTTTGGTGTGTGTGTGTGGCGGGGGTAAAATATTAAATGCTTCCTTGATATTATCATACAGGTAGTATATCAAAATATGCGTAAAAAAAAACAACCATATCAAAGGGCAAAAAAAGCTGAAAATATATATTTGCTACTCATAAAAGGATCATTTTGAAATTCCCTGAAGGTTACTTGGATCGATTGACACCGAAGAAGGCCGTAGAATACAACGATCAAAGCCTTGTGATAATATCAACGAAGATGAAGTTATTTTTCTGAGATTAGTCTAGATAATATAAATGATAATTTTTTAATCATTTCACCCCCAACTGGAAAAATGAAGCCACTAAGACGCAATGGGTTGCTGAGTGTGAAAGAATACAAGAAAGAGAAAAACATTTTGTTTTCTCAACAATGAAAGTATAGGAATTAAAAGACTGAATATAAAATTTATATTACATTAAAATCTTTGATAATCAAACTTGACTGGAGAGTAAGTGGCAGGAAAAGAGTTCCACGTGCGAGAGAACTCTTAGAATAGGACTTACGGTTATATCTAACTATTTCAAAAGTAAAATGATGAGACCTACCTGGCAAACAAGTACCGCACTTAAATTCGTAAATTTTGAGGTATCTAAGAGGGAAAACTCGTCAGAACAATTTCGAGGAAAATATTTTTAGAAAAAGCAGAGGGAAGATGCGTTGTTGGGAAAGTGACTGGAGCCGAGATGCCAGTAACATTGCATAATATTCTTTGGATTTTATAAAGATTCTTTGAATATTTAGAAGAAGCAACAGACCAGATTTGGCTCCATGGAAGAATGGTCGACATATAAATGTATAAATTAGTTTCGGGCATGAAAAAATCTCTATCATAGCACATTTAACCAAGTCTCCTAGCACCCGACCTAGGAATTGGATCAATTTAATGATTCGACTTCATGTCTGTTGGAAACGTTAGCCCAAGAAGGCACAACGACTCAGTTTCCTGGAATTTAGCACCAGACCTGTTAACCGAACTCCAGAAATTCTAACCGGGAATAGTCGTTTTATTTTTAATCCCCCTCTTTGTTAACAGAGCTCGAACAATTCACGATGCTGTCAGAATCACGAAAATAATACCTTTTCTTCTCTGGTGACTTTGCTTAATTGAATTTCTTTCATTTGAAAGATTACCAATTTTTATCGCTGGAGAGGACAACGTAATCCCAGTCTGATTCTTTGTTCTCCCTATTCAAATGAATTTGTATTGTCACTTAAAGTGTATCCGACTCACACTCTCGTTAAGTCACACTTAGAGAAGCATTATTACTGACAAAAATGACTAACAACCTCGTTCAGCAATGTGTATCTGCAGTTTTTACAAGTTTGCTTTCGTCAGACAAATTTATTTATAAATCTGACTTTAAGATGGTATCTACATTCACAGTCGTAAAAGACAGAATATAACAGTCTATAAGTTTACAATTTCAAGTCGCGTGCACTTAGGCAATTATGTAACCAAGAGAAGAAACTCTTACAATAGAACTTGCGGTTATATCTATTTCAAAAGTAAAATGATGAGACCTACCTGGCAAACAAGTATTGCACTTAAATTCGTAAATTTTGAGGTATCCAAGAGGGAAAACTCGTCAGAACAATTCCGAGGAAAATGTTTCTAGAAAAGGCAGTTTGCCAATATATATCTGTGTGTGTGTGTGTTTGTTTGTGTGTGTGTGTGTATGTGTGTGTGTGTGTGCGTTTATATACTTAGATGCATGGATGTCTACAAGAAAGTATGATAGCTCTATCACTGATATTGATCGCTTTCTAATAATTACCGCACATATATAATATTTAAATTATATATATATATATACATATATATACATATATATATATATATATATATATATCACATACACATACACACACATATATATATACGCATATTCACATATTTATATATATATATTATATTTTATTATAATTATATATATATTTAATTATTCAAATATTATAATATAAACATGTTATAAAATCACTACAAATATACCCATTTTGTTTCAACACTTGCTGTGTCTTCTCAAGTGATGGTGTTGAAGGTAGGATAAAAAGTTTTAATAATATCATATATTTATGAATAAAAATGACAATAGGAAAACTGGTAATTGCTGACGCATTTCGTCCAATGTGGACTTTATCAAAGCAAAATACAATTTTTATAGATACAAATATTTAGGTAAATGCTCAGTTTAAAGTAAACAGTATTAAACGACATTTAACGGCCTGAATGTCCGAGAAATTTTCATAGAAAATATCCTGTCGGAGGACGAATATAAAAATTTCTCCGACATTCAGGCCGTTAAATGTCGTTTAATACTGTTTATCGTAATAAGAGCATTTACTTAAAAATTTGTATCTATAAGAAGAATGTATAAACATAAAAATGTCTTTATATATATATATATATATATATATATATATATATATATATATATATATATAATTATAATAATATATATATTAATATATATATTTGTATGTATGTATGTATATAATTAAATGGATTAAGTCCCACTATTATTTAATATAGTTTCTGTTTGTTCGTTATTTCTGTAGATACAATTTATTTAAGTAAAAGCTTTGTTATTTAATTAAACATTATTAATTACATTTACCCGCCTGAATGTTCGAAGTATTTCGTTGTAACTATGCGGATTTAATCCATTTCATTATATGTTGTCATTGTTTACATATTGATATTTTCTGTGAGCAGATATGATCGATATAGAAGAGAGAGAAAGAGACTCTGCTGCATCAAAATCATTATTATCGGCGTCTTTTTACAGCGCGATGGCAAAACGATGTGAAGTAATGGCTGATCCTTGCTAGTAAGTAGTTGTTCTAATCTACGGGGTGGTCCGAACGTCTTGTCACCTACTAATAAAAAGTAATAGGAACAATAGAAGAATAAATAATAAAGTAAAATAAAGCACACGTATTGGATTGAGTTTCTTCAACTTTTCGTTGATGCTGTCACACATCGAAAACGTATGACCACCATTATTTTCGTGGCACAAACGAATGTGCCGCCATGTCCTTTGTGATATTTTACGGATCTGTGCTTTATTGTTTGCTTAAAAGGTTCTCCTAACGGTGTCCTTCGGCTGGTGGGTATACTGGTATCGTTCATGTGAAACTCCTTCCTTGATAATACCCCACAAGGCGTTGGAATAAAAAATATGTATGGATGACAAGACTTTCGGACCACGCTGTACACTCGATTCTTCTACGTGTGGTCATTTTAAATCAAGCAGATCTGTTTTCGTTAGCACAAATCAAAAATCGTAAAGGCGTAAATGGGATACGCTATGAATTGTTATTTTCACGATACTTAGCTCTAGCTATAGGTTTCATTCTAACAAGCTTAATCTATTTTGACACACGGCCACAAATCTTAGCCAACCCAGAGAGGATCGAACTCATTTTTCGGTGGAAGAAATCCAGGTAATTTCACTACTTATGGGTCCGTCTCCGTCAGACGCCACGCCATACCACCTAGCGCTCGCTCTTACAAAACAACATTGTTGAATACATTGCGTGTGTCAAACGGTAAACTTTTGCCATGATCTTATTTAAATGGTGTGCTGTTACGTTGGGGATTAAAACAACCCCTTCATTTTTCTTTTTAAAAAGAAAATTACAGAGAAAATCGGAAAACGCAAGCTTTTGTCTCGAGGCGCAAATTACCTGGTGAAGACGAAAGATAAAATCGATATTTGGATGAGGTGAGAGAGAAAGGAGGGAAAAGAGAAGTGATGCTTACAAAGAAAAAAAGAAAGAAAGAAAAAAGCAGGTAAAATAAGTTACGTAGAAAAAGAAGAAAAGAGAAAGATGGCGAATATCGTTGTACACATCACTGCAACGTTTTAATAATCTACACGTTTTCTTGTAGTTTTTCTATTGCAGCCATTTCTTTCTCTTTCGTTCTTTCTTTATTTATTTGTTCATTTAGTTAGATAATAACTTCGTTAAAATTCTCTAAGAATCACGGAAGGTGGTAAAACTTGTAGGAAACAAAAGCTCCTAGTACGAAATGTGTGGGTGCATATGTGAGAGTAAACAAAATTGAAAATGCTGATGGCCCTCAAACAGGTGAACAATATGTAGAAGAATTATAAAATAAACATATAAAAATTTAGATTTTATTTTTGAAGAGAAATATTGTCGGACTGAAAATATTTCAACTCATCCTCATAAAATAGTTATTTCTCTACATGGGTACAATGAGCACGTCTCATAAGGAACGAATAGATAGATAGATAGATAGATAGATAGATAGATAGATAGATAGATAGATAGATAGATATTCAGAGACTGAGGTAGGTAGATAGCTAGATAGATAGACAGAGAGAGAGAAAGATACGAACAGTCTGACAGACAGACAGATAGATAGATAGATAGATAGATAGATAGATAGATAGATAGATATTCAGAGACTGGGGTAGGTAGATAGATAGACAGAGTGAGAGAGAGAGAGAGAAAGGCATGAACAGTCTGACAGATAGATAGATATTCAGAGACAGAGGTAGGTAGATAGATAGAGAGAGAGAGAAAGATACGAACAGTCTGACAGATAGATAGATATTCAGAGACTGGGGTAGGTAGATAGATAGATAGATAGAGAGAGAGAGAGAGAGAGAGAGAGAGAGAGAGAGAGAGAGAGATACGAACAGTCTGACAGATAGTCTGATAGATATTCAGAGACTGAGGTAGGTAGAAAGAGAGAGAGAGAGAGAGAGAAAGATACGAACAGTCTGATAGATAGATAGATAGATAGATAGATAGATAGATAGATAGATAGATAGATATGGCAATATTAGCCGTTTCCTGATAAGGAAACATTAGGCATTCACTGACCAAGCAACCAGTGTTAATTTCGGTTGACATATAAAAAAATCTTATTCTAAAAATATTTTTTCAACAGTATAGGCTTCCGCTAATGCTCTTTCCAGTATTGATGGTGGATTCCTTCATTGACTTTTGTTTGGCTCTGTGCGCAACGCCAGCATCTTGGAAATGCTACCCATTTTAATTGTTCCGTCTGTAAAATGGCCTCAAGTGTTATATTTTCTGTTATCTTTGTTTGTGATTCTATAACGCAAGTTAATATGTTTCGAAGACGTATGGACCTCGTTTAGACTAAGAGGATTCATTTGCTTGAAGCGACTCCATACAGACGTCATTTTAATATTTTTTAACAACATTTGCGCGATGCGTGACCTCTCTATAAAAATCTCGATCGGTGGTGACTTTTTAATTCATTACAAACGATACGTTCTTAGAAGCACTACTTAGCCAGCATATCTCATAAAGTATTCTTGCTAAAGTAAATGAATTTCTTACTGGGCACCCTATTCCTTTATTATTTTGGATAAGTTGCAGTGTAACACCCGCACTCATTTCACATTAAAATTTTCCAGAATACTTACATTTATGTGCAGTTGTACATGCTCCATTCAAATCTGCCTTGATAAAATTGATAAAATCTGCCGTTTTAGAGTTATCGACAGTGCAAGCAAGATCGGATTCATTCGCGTCGCAAGCAGCCATTACTGGCGTTGTTTGTATATATTCGCTGCAGAATAGCTATCAGTGTAGGTATCATTGCGCAGACTGAGCGTGTGTACGCAAATAGTTCTCGTGCGCAGTAATTGAGACAAATTTAGACGAGAAAGATCACTTCCGAGCTTAGCTTTCAATAGTCTTTCGCGTTTAGCTTTCCGCGGCGAATTTATGCAAACAACGCGAGTAATGGCTGCCGTCAACGACGTGATTGAATCCCAAATTTCACTGTCGATAACTCTAAAACGGTAGATTTCATCAAATTTATCAAGCCAGATTTAAATGGGGCATGTTCAATTACACATAAATGTAAGTATTTTGGAAATTTTTACTGCGACCTGCGAGCGGGTGTTACGCTTCAAATTAAGCATTGTTTTCGGTTCTAGGCTGAGCTAAACTTTCAAATGACACGTCTCAGAGAGCGTTTTTGTTTTAACTGGCAGCACCATCAGCGAGCCATTGATTCCGACATTTGATTTGAAGGTGTACAGACTCTTCTCAAATGTCGTACAATTCTTTCTTTGGACCGAACTAAATGAGTAAATATCAGGATATTTTTATAATTACATAATCACAGAGATGCATTAAAAATAATTAGTAACTATTTACGTAAAACATGAGCTAAATTATACGCAGTTTCGCATTCCACGGTTTCATTAACTTGCAGTGAACCCCAAGTTAATTAATTCAAAAATTTCTCTTAATAAGCGTCCCAGTTATGCAAAGTTATCCTGAATATGCGTTTAGCGTAGAGCCTATCGTGTATCGTATGTTGAATTGGTGTGTTGAGTTCAAATTGCTGACGAGACATTTGCGTTCGATTTGGCAAAAATACCCATGGGCATGGTTTAAATCCATATCTTGTACAAGATGCGTCGGGAAAATAACAGGGAAAATTGTGCTCTCTGGCTTTGTTTAGCCAACAGGTGTAGGAGAAGAAAAACATTGAATTCAAACCCCGTAAGGCCCTACTTGTTAGGAAAGACAATGCAGTATCACATTATGTACAGAAGCTGTGATACTACACAGGAGGGTCGAGGAAGTACACGTAATGTTACCTTCAATGAAACAGACTTCAAAAGAATAAAAACAAGCTGGACAGATTAAAGTAATATCAGGTTCTCTTCTTGAATTTCAAGAAAACTGGACTTCTAACTTTATGAATCATATATATATATATATATATATATATATATATATGGGTGTTATAATTTAAGAATCACATATATATATATATATATATATGTATATGGGTGTATATGTATGTATGTTCTGTATATATATATATATATATATATATATATATATATATATATATATATATATATATATATATATATATATATATATACATATATATATATATATATATATATATATATATATATATATATATATATATATATATATATATATATATATATATATATATATATATATATATATATATATATATATATATATATATATATGTATATATATATATATATATATATATATATATATATATATATATATATATATATATATATATATATATATATATATATATGTATATGTATATATGTATATATTATGTGGATAGATATAGGGATACATTGTTTATTTGTTTAGATGTGTGTATGTAATTGTATGGAGATGTAAGGTTTATGTGCACGTATGTGTATGTCCGTTTTGTATATGTAAATGTAAATATATATATATATATATATATATATATATATATATATATATATATATGTAGGAGGATGTGTATGGATGTATGTGTATATGTATATATGTGTGTGTGTTTATGTATGTATATGCATACATATATGCATGTATATATATATATATATATATATATATATATATATATATAGAGAGAGAGAGAGAGAGAGAGAGGTGTATATGAATATATATGTATATGTGTACATGGGTATATGTGTATGTGTGTACACGCCTATACGTATGTATGTACGTGTAAATTTAAATATGTTATTGTGTATGTGTGTATAGAAATATAAGTCCTTGCTAGATTAGATAAACGTTATATTTATTTTTTTATATGTCTATATTTGATTTGTAACCTGTAGTCGATATTAATTTTATCAAATTTTCTTAATGACACAGCGGCTCTTTTAAGAAATGCCCTTCAGTTTTATTTGATTTTTTTTTTCATTTTTTATTCCCGGAGTTGGTTTTTCTGTTTTCTTTTGAATTTTTAGCTCTGTTGAATTGGATCGTATTTACGATTCCAATGGAATAAATTATAACCATGGAATATTAGTGTTTGAGCCTTTTTATTATATCCTTACTCTGTCCTGGACATTCAATTTTACCTGGATTCTATCCTCTTAGAATATATATATATATATATATATATATATATATGTATACAGATATATTTGCATGTGTATGTATGTATGGATATATATTTATATTCTTTGCATATGTATGTGTATATTTACCACAAATATTATATATACATATATATATATATATATATATATATATATATATATATATATATATATATATATATATATATATATATATATATATATATATATATATCAGCTAGGATATAATACATATTATATATGAATCGGAACCCAACAGAACGATAAGCTAAAGAACAAATAAGAAGCTTTATCAATCCGTTATGTTTCACTTTCATTAAAGCTTCATCAGAGAATGAGATATGTAGAGAATGATTTAAATAATTCTGATATTTTCATTTTTGTGCTTGACTTTCATTGATTAAGAAGGTTTCACTAGTAATAACTTTTGTTTAACAAGTCGAATGCACACACACAGAGACACACACACACACATATATATATATATATATTTTTAAAGTGCTCAATACCAGGTACAGAGCGTATAAAAATATAAAAGTGGGCATTGAATTCAACACCCAGCGGTGACTGGTCTGTTTCCTGCTTATACGCAATCGTCTTACTTGACAACTGTGACTAAGCATGAAACAAAATGTCGCCGCTGGGTGTTGACTTCAATATTTACTACAAATATATATTGTATTTGAGCAGAGAACCTTCTTTTAAACGTGTTTCATTGGCTCTGATAGAACAGCAGAATCTCGTAAGATTTTTTATTATTTTTTTTCGAATGATACCCAGTTTTTCTAATGATCTTACAGTTTTCTTTTTACAAGGATGAACGGGACGCAGAAACTCTCTGAAATTGTTATTTTCTCAAGCGCTTTTATCTCATTATCTTTCCAATGGACCCGTTGTTAATGATTTTTCTTATATATGTTAGATGATGTATTGTAGAGAAGTATTACTATCCATAGGCTCTGCAAGAAAATGCATCACGACATTGTGTTGGTGTGTTTCTTAGAAGATCAGCAATGTCCGTGCACCTATGTAAAAGAAGGAACTGTTACTATTTGGTTCGAATTGCTATATATAAAATGTTTTACCTATAGGAATCCAGTGTCAGGATATGTTTAGGGTTTTATCTCTCGTGTAAACCGGCGTATGTCTATCATTTACATTCTCGTGTAAACTGGATACATGGTTCCATATACCTACGTTTTGATTCCCGTGTTATACCGGACCTATGGCATTATATTCAACATTAATCTCCAAAGTTAAATGAATCAATAACTCGAAGTTACAAAAATCAGACGGTAGTCGGTGCGTAACCCATCATTCTTGTACGTCTCGTTCAGGTACAAGTCAAATCCCGCCTGTACAGATCATATCTGGCTAGTACAAGTCATATCCGACCGTTACATGTCATATCTGGCCGGCACAAGTAATATCTGGACGGTACAAGTAATATGCGGTCCGTGCAAGTCATATATGTCCGGTACATATTCGGGTAATACAAGTCATATTGGCCTGTACAAGTAATATCCGGAGGGTACGAACCATACCTGTCTGGTACAAGATATATCCGGCAATTACAGATTATATCTGGCCAATACAAGTAATATCTGGCCGGTACGATTAATATCCGGTCGCTGCAAGTCATATCTGTGCCCTACATGTCATATCCAGCCAGTACAAGTCATATATGGCCAATACAATATCTGGCCGGTACAATTAATATCCGGTCGCTGCAAGTCATATCTGTGCGCTACAAGTCATATCCAGCCAGTACAAGTCATATATGGCCAGTACAAGTAATATCTGGCCGGTACAATTAATATCCGGTCGTTGCAAGTCATATCTGTGCCCTACATGTCATATCCAGCCAATACAAGTCATATATGGCCAATACAAGTAATATCTGGCCGGTACAATTAATATCCGGTCGCTGCAAGTCATATCTGTGCGCTACAAGTCATATCCAGCCAGTACAAGTCATATATGGCCAGTACAAGTAATATCTAGCCGGTACGATTAATACCCGGTCGCTGCAAGTCATATATGTGCGCTACAAGTCATATCCAGCCAGTACAAGTCATATCCAGCCAGTACAATTCATATATGGCCAATAAAAGTAATATTTGTCCGGTACGCGTCATATCTGTATGGTACACCTCATATCCGGTAAGTACACATCATATCTGGCCGGTAAAAATCATATTCTATTTTCTCATATTTAATTTTTGCGATTGATTCATGTAACATACTGCCTTTCACCCTTATTTATAACCCCCCCCACACACCTTTATATGCATTTTCTTTTTCTTTTCGATTTTTACCTTTATTCTGAATATTTTGCATTATTTCCCGAAATCTTCTAAACATCATATCATTGTCTTTTGCTGTATTTTTTTTTTTATTAATCTTTACCAACCCGTTCAACAAAAACCCCAATCTTCTAATTCCAACTTTTCTTTATATCTTCAATAATTCTTCTTTATCAAATCTTCAAATCACTCCATTCCGTTCAACTCTTTTGTCCGAGTTTTACCTGTTCTCCTCCAAACCCTATTTATAAGAAATTTTCTTATACGAAACGAGTAAGTACTCAGTTTATCTAGAAAAAAATGCGCCCCACAACACACATGCATGTTAATGCATCAATACATACATATACAGCCAACTTTTGCACGAATCTACATAAGTATTGTTCGACCTATCATTTTATCTTATATTTATTTAATGGCCGCAATTTCGAACGCTGTTATTGCTATTTGCTTCAACAGTAAATGAATGCCTCTGTTCACCATTCAGGCGTTTTTCCCTCTGACGCTGTTCGTTCTCTTCTCATTTTTCTTCTCGTCTTTCCAACGAAATCCCCCCCACCACCACCACGTCAAACACAAAGATGGGGACGCACACAGCGCAATCACTTTGCAAATTGCGTCTTTCTAGTTTTGTCTAATGATTGTCCCGGTATAAACATGTCCCCTTGATCTTGTTGCGTGTTCATCTCTTTTGTTCAGTTTTCTTGTTTTGTGCCTCGTTCTCGCTTCATTATTTATTCTTCTTTCCGCTTTTTTTTTCTTTTTTTTTTTTTTTAGTATTCTCTGCTTTTCCTTTTTTTCTTTTTTTAATGTTTTTTTTTTTTGCAGGGGGGCTTATTTTCGTTTTCTATCTATTGTTGCTGAGAATGGTCTTTCTTTGCTGGTGACGTCGACGTTACTGCTTCTTGTTCTGCCTATGTTTCTTACCGTTTCTTTATGTTCAGTGAATCACTAAGCGCAAATCTGCGTATGCCATTCTCTGATTTTTTTTTCGAGCTGTTTTGTGATGTAGCTCCGTGATGACATTTTTTATCCGATTGGCAAGGGTACGTTCAAAGCGCTTCGAATTGTGTTGCTAGTTCAGTGATTTATCACAATATCAGCAATCATCGTCTTTTTGTTGTGTGTTTATATATATATATATATATATATATATATATATATATATATATATATATATATATATGACTAAGGTATATTATAGCAGACAAGTTTGATTAAAGAGAACGACTAGGTCTATATGCATATATTTTATTGTCTTTTTTCCAATTTTTCGAATAAGGTGTTCATTATTGTACACGACACTGGAGATAAACAGTCCGATGTTTGTTTTGGATTATTAATTCGCCATATACTTTCAGCCAAATGACATACACACACACACACACACACACACACACACACACACACACACACACACACACACACACACATATATATATATATATATATATATATATAGACCACTTTAAGGTAACATTATAATAATATAATATATATATATAACTTTATGCACACACATACACATAACTCCCCCACACACACACACATATATATATATATATATATATATATATATATATATATATATATATATATATATATTACATGAATCATTCAGATAATAAACAAATATAGAGGTTAATGATTTAAATGGCGAGAATACATCTTCGCAAACAATATCAATAAGTAACACTAACCCCGAACCCATATATGAATATGATCCCTGTTTATAAATTCCAATTTCATAAGGTCTTTTTTAGATTTTACAAGTTTTGTCTGTTCCTACAGATATCCTCAGAAGTAAAAAACAAGAACAAATCTATTTCCATACCCGAGGATGTTTGTATGAATGATTCATATGATTATAAGTTGAACAGCACCTATGAATCGTAAACAGAGGCAGGGGAGGATGACATCTTCCAAAAGACAATACATACAGATTATAGCACATAAATACGCAGACGTATTTAGATATATACACACACACAAAGAGGCGACGAGATAGGAAATATCCTCGCGACCCTTAAAAAAAAAAAAACACACATACATACACAATGAAAGGTACACACAACAATAAAGACGCGTACACACTCACACATACATTGACAAAGACACTCCGATACACCAACCAAGAAATATTCAAGTTTGAAAGTGTTATTGAACAAATTCTAGTCAATTATTAAAATATAACTTGTACGGACAAATAAAACTCAACATGGACAGAACAGAAAACCAAACATTAGGGAAAGAAAGGGCATTAAAACAGACATGGATAGAAAAATAGATATATACGCATAAAAAGGACAACATTAATACGTATAGGTGTTGAAACAAAATGGCTATTTTTGTAGTGGTTTTATAACATATTTATGTTATAATTTTCGAATAAATAATTCTATTTGCTCTACTCTGTATTGAGAACACTTTTTAAGAATAGTATGTTTTGGTTATTGGCAATTATTCAGTATACACCAATCTACACTTGTATATATATATATATATATATATATATATATATATATATATATATATATATATATATATATATCAGTTGCTTTACGTAGCATTTCCCATCAGTTGCTTTTACGTAGCATTTTTCGAACTAGGTCTGCGATTCCGTCTTTTCGCAAGGATGTATTGCCCTACATCAAATTGAGTAATTTAGTATATGAATATAATTGCCAGTGTGCTGCTGATTATGTGGGGCGTACAAACTTGCATTTGGAAACTAGAATCAATCAGCACGTACCTTCCAAAATACGACTTGGTAAGATAGATAGAATATGCTATCTTTCCCCCATGAATATGGAATCGGCTATTGCTCAACATTTAGTTGAGAATATAGCCTGCGCCAAGTTGTTTCAAAAAGAGTGGTTTAAAATTATTCATACAGCCGATTCCAATAATCATTTGAAGATTTTGGAATCGGTCTGTATAGGATTAAGGAAAACTTCTCTCTGCCGGCAGAAAGAATTTGTAGTCTCTTAATCTGTTGGGGATATTTTATTTTAACTGTCCTCGCTAATTTATTTACACGATTATTTCCCTCCCTCGTTACAAGTATATATACTTGTTTGTTATTTTAATGTGTTTCCCCTCTTTTGCTCTTCATTATCGTTAATATTCTTTTCGCTGATCCAACGATTGTCTCCTGTTGAGATGTTGGCTGAAAGGGCCCTAGAGACTTTAAAATTAAAATCAATGCATTCCTTGTTTTTAAAACTATATATATATATATATATATATATAGGGCCGACAAAAAAATTCTCGTTCATGGAGAGATTCCGATTCACAAGAAAT
This sequence comes from Acanthosepion pharaonis, assembly GCA_903632075.3. Lineage (NCBI taxonomy): Eukaryota > Metazoa > Mollusca > Cephalopoda > Sepiida > Sepiidae > Acanthosepion > Acanthosepion pharaonis. The sequence goes on along the minus strand of CAHIKZ030000985.1, from coordinate 648,883 downwards.
TCTGATGCTTCTGATATATATATATATATATATATATATATATATATATATATATATATATATATATATATATATATATATATGCGTGTGTATGTCTGTGTCTAAAATATATATATATATATATATATATATATATATATATATATATATATGTGTGTATGTCTGTGTCATATATATATATATATATATATATATATATATATATATCTGTGTGTAAAATATATATATATATATATATATATATATATATATATATATATATAATATCTATAAGAACACCGGATTATATATCTTACTGTTCTTTTTTTTTTTTATATATATATATATATATATATATATATATATATATATATATATATATCGCTAATGCAAAGATCTTCTGTAAAACTAATTGGACCCTTCTGACTGGTGTTTGTTTAAATCATTGAAAACAATACGCAAGAGTTAGTTGTTTCTCTCTGCTGAAGGATGCTAGATGAGTTGTAGAAACTCTGACTAACACCAAAGCCGTTGTATTTCGATCCTGGCTTGAAACATTTGGATGTATGTTCGCTCTGAATAACTCGTTTTCATCGATGCAGTACACTTATAGTCACTTACACACATCATACTCACTCACTCCCTAATGAGCCAAATGTTAACACACTCCCACAGCAATACACACGCTTACACATATCATACTCACTCACTCCCTAAGAACCAAATAACACACATACAAACACTAAACAGGGACACATACCCTCTACAGGACCCAAAAAACTGTCAAACTGACCAGGGGAATTCAGAGAAGCATAGATCCATCCAGCTCTTATATCAAATAACAACTTAAAAGAGACTGTTTGATTAACACAAGGAATGTTATAAGATTCATGTTAAAAAGATACAAAAATAAAAAAACAAATGAAAACTACAAACAAAATTTCCTTTTCTCCATCAAGACATTCATTTCTGTAGTTTACTGCTACCAGCAAGCAGAAATATTTCTTCTCCCGACGATGGCCATTTTGTCCGAAACTAGACGAGGAATCAAATGAAATAATAATAAAAAAACGAAAGAATATTAATCTACAACCCAGTGTGTCTGAACATTTCAATTTTTAATATTTTTTTCATTGTTCAATATATATATATATATATATATATATATATATATATATATATATATATATATATATATGAATATGTTGAACCTGAGAAACAGCCAGAACATCTATTACGTCAGTAAAATATCTTTGATATTAAGGTCGAGATAATAGGAGAATTCCTAAGTAGATATTCATTCATAATATTAAAATGAGTATAAGTTTTCATGTCAAGTCATTGTAGTTGAACATCATTTTGTTTTTTAGACTAAAGTCATGGCTAAAATTTTAGACTACTATCAATGGTGAAGGTTTAAAATTTGAAGGGATATGTTGACTCCACGTTAGATCACCACGCGACTTGTAATTTTCATGAATAGGCTTCAAAGCAGCTGTTATAATCGGGAATCAAGTAAACGGAAGCAACGTTTCAGCTATTGTTCAGACACGGAAATAGCGTGTCGGCCATATTGTGTAAGTATTATGTGCATTATATGTGTATGAATTATCGCTTCTGCAGACAGATGTCACAAGGGCAATTGCGTTGTCATTGTTATTACAGACACCCTTAGCAGGTTGGGACACAATCCAAAAGATATTTGCTACGACTTTAAAAGGCAAAGAAAGCCGAATGACCACACACCATATGCAAGAAAGATGAAAGACAGCTTGTGAGACTCTCGGCTAGCAATCCGAAACTAACAACCAAACAAGTGCGAAAATAATGCAATATTAACAGTGAGTTTTAAGATGATACATTACGCAGAGTATTAAGAAAAAAAACAACTGGAACTTAGGAAATACAAAACTCCATTAACAAAATATCAGAATAGAAGAGGTCAAAGCAACAAAAAATAATTTTAGAGCTGAATACAAAATAGTTATATACTAAAGTAATGAATCTCAACTACCGTGCTGCTGTGCATTAATAGTCCGAGCGTTCCTCTTACGTGTGCTGCGATGTATTGTCACGTCATGCATATATATATATATATATATATATATATATATATATATATATATATATATATATATATATATATATATGTAAAAATATGTGGATATAGATCCGACAGTATGAAGAAAAATATACGGAAAAAACAAACAAAAATCCTAATATGAAATTATGCTGTTTTAATGTTAATATTATGTCAACGTCGGACGTTTCGGTCTAGTAGACCATCTTCAGGACATATTCATAAAACATAATTAATTCCGTTTCAATATAATCACGTCGGCGTCATTATCGATTTTTGTCGATGAGGTTGTTTCATCTTTTAGGGGGTTGGCCAGCACAAATCCTTTGTCTCAATATTACTGAAACAGGAAGAAGAAACAAATGCCCCAACGGAAACTACCCAATCACAGCCATTAAAAATGGAGAAGAAATTTCCCAACGGGAAAATCTGGAACTTCATCTATTCGATACCACATCGAATTGAGATATTCATTCAAACCAACGTCAGAAACAATAATAACTATGTCGATATCTTGATGTTTTGTAATTTGTTGAATAATGAAGATTTCATTTTACCAAAAAAATAGCTTAAGAAAAAAGCTGAAAAGTGACATTTCTTTCGTAACCTACTGTTTTTGCATGCCCTATTTTAATGAAGAATTTGCGCTTGGAAAATCTGATATACATGGGGCAGATAGAGGGCAAGAAGGAGAGAGGAAAACTACGCATGACATGCTTAGCAACCTTGACTAAACACATGGCGGAAGATGGCTTAGGAGAAATAATCAAAAATACAACTTTTATTTAGAGTTACTGGTATTAAAAACCAATTTTACACTTTCATAGTGCTATGACCCTAGTTCGGCTGTTAACTAGTTGCCCATACCTGAGAGCCTAACAGGATCTACCACCCCTGGTCAGGGTGGAACTGGGAACAGCAGCAATTAAGAGTTTGTTCCACGCTACTCAAAACCTCCTGATCCGAGGCCTTGCAGTTGAATGTAATTTATCGTCTTACCTTGGGTGCGGATGTAGTTTATCATCTTACCCAGGAGGTTGTGGGTATTCAGGCAAAAATTGTCTATAAGGCTAATATTATTATAGAGAGCCAATATTTTATGTCGATTAATATCCACTTTATCTGAATTCGTAATTTGGAAAAAGTCGATCAATAAGTTTAATGGCACATAATATATATATATATACATACATATATATATATATATATATATATATATATATATATATATATATATATATATATATATATATATATATATAAAAAGCCTCAACCCGCAAAATATATTGTGCATGTGATCATAGTTTCAAATGTTTAACAACCTACATTTTAATACTAATTTCATTTTAATCGCAATGAGAATTTCATTCCAGTCAAAGTATCCCATATACCTGTTGCACTTTGTACTGTTTTTGCCTATCAACGTTATTTGGAACCGACAATATCACGATTCAATGGAATATTCATAATTATATCTTAAAAATTTTATGTCACAATCAGTTATTCTCTTCCTACATATACTTTAGTTTCTGTGATAAATTATCGTTTCTTTTCTACAAATTACGCTTTCAAATCACCGTATTTGCCTTTGGGTAGCTGCTAGCTCCAGCCGTTATTATATGCAAACCCATCTAGTACTTTTTAATGAGCTTCGTGAAAAGAGAAATCTTTATTTCCGTTTCGTTAAGGGTCGTCACTCTCTCTCTCTCTCACTCACTGAAATAAGGCAGGTCCGTGATCTAATTCATTCTCGTTGCTAGCAAGCATAAAGAGAAGAACGACGGGCATGTTTTATCTACCTGCACGATACATAAATTCAACAAGCTCATGAAATATAAGACGTTATCCCGTAAAGCATTCAACTGATGTGAATAACTTGACAGACTACTTTTCGTGTTTTGCGCCGTAAATTATGAATTCACCCAAAATCTGTTTAAAGCGGCGATAATCAAGATGTGGTTACATGAGATGTCAAATTTTCATCAAAGTAAACTTCAATTTCAAAATTTAGAAGATGTAAGAAAATAGACGACATTAAGTTAAAGAAACTGATGGTCATCCAAAAAAAAAACGATTTAATAGACATTGTTTTTTGAGGGGTGAGTAAGTAAGTTTGGATAAACCGCTGTTTCCTACTAGCAATAGTAGAAAAATAAGTCCCTTGGCATGCAATGATAATATTCGGAAAGGTACCTTTGGATAAGTCCCTTGGTATGCAATGGTAATATTCGGAAAGGTAAGTTTGGATAAGTCCCTGGGTATGCAATGGTAATATTCGGAAAGGTAAGTTTTTATGCCTCCTTGTATTCCCAATGGTAGTATTCGGAAAGCCAAAATTTGGACACGCCCTTGTGTTCGCAATGGTAATTTTCAGAAAGGGACGTTTGTTATATGTGTGCGCACCAATTGCTAATATTCGGGAAGGGAAGTTTAGATAAGTGAGTTTGCTACCATCGGTAGTATTCGGAAAGGGAAGTTTAAATAATTGTGTGTATGCTAGCAATATTTATAATCTGGAAGGGGCACTAGATAAGGGCGTGTATTGCTAATGCTTGTACTAAGAAAGAGACCTTCGAATAAGTGTATGTACTCTGAACGCTAGTATTCGGAAAAAGATTTCTGGATAAATACGTGTGTTCCCAATGATTGTCATCCGAAATAGACTTTTGGATAAGCACGTTTGCACCCAAAGCTTGTATCCGGAAATGGATCATAGGATAAATGCGTGCGCTCCCAACTGCATTATTCGGAAAGGGGCGTTTGGATAAGTGAGTGTGCTTGCAATACTAGTGTTCGAGAAGGTTTTTGGAAAAATGGGTATCCACCCTAGGTTAAGATTCAGAAAGAAAAGTTAGAATAAGCGTATATGCACGCAAGACTGTTATTTGTGAGTGGAATAAGACACAATTGCTTTATCTAGGCTATATGTTCGTTAATAACCCATGGCTGGAAAATATTTTCCTTTTTAAAAGCTGCTCAAATATGGAAGAAACATAATAGTTTTGCGTTTTTATCCAGGGTTAAATATAAAATAGTAGAACGCTAATCGGTCAAAACACAAGGCAAAGGTAATAAACTGAAGAATAAAAATATTCCATATTAAACTATCAATGCTACAAGAATGATATTAACATTATAGATTATTATGTAGTAAAGCTAATACATTTTTTTAAGATTGTATTCTAAATACTTCATTCATTAATGACGTTGAAACGTTTCGAAATCACGGTAATGGTAAAATTAGCTTTTTCCTTAAAAGGATACATTCGGCATTTATTGACTGAGCAGCCAGTGCTTCGGTTAGCTGAATTTGGAGAGGTGGAGAGCCATGATCGCTTACTTCCTGAAAAGACATGCCACACACAAAGAAAAAAGAAAAACACCAGTCTACGAGGTTCGAAGAAATGTGGTCCTTGTTAAAATCTCCACTCGCTCTCAGCCATTAGGAATTGAATAACTCCACCAAAAACCCATTTTATATTTGACTAATTTACCTGATATTAACAAAGCGGAATAATATCTCATATTACTAAATTCCATCTAAGTCATTACGTGCTTGAAAAGAAATAGATGAGAATTATATAAAATAATACTAACTATACTAAATATCTCACCAATATATTTTATAAAAGTCGATTTAGGCTTTCTCTACTTTTAAGTTTTATCTCAAGATTTCTCACTTTAAAACTTATATTTGTAGATAATAAACGTTCGTGAAAGGGAAAAATGCATTCTTATCTGAGTCAATGCGAAACTGTGTTACACATGGAAAAAAAAGACACAGTTATGTTTCCTTAATCTGCTTGCCACGGATACGCGTTAATACTTAACTTTTTAGAGAGGAAAAAATTAACATCTTCTTCTCTTCAGTGTCTACTCTATTTCAAAGGCAGCACAAAATATGTATAAACTGGTATATGTATATTTCTTATTGCAGTACATGCTTTATTTAATGGATTGAGTAGACATTACATGTTTTATTTAGTGCTTGGGTTTAGCGATTATATAGGCTTTATGTAGATTTTAGTGCTTATATATTTTTTATTTAGTGTTTTATTTGACATTATTTAATTAGTGACAATAGCGGCCTAAGAGGAGGAGGAGGAGACGAAGAAATATGTTTGGTTAACAATATTCCTTTATTGTTTAAAAATTAACCTGTATATTCATAATGTTTATGCAATGAGCGTTATTTCTATACGTTAAAGCAATGAACGTTATTTCTATATGTTATATCAATGAAGACAATGCGATTTCAATGCTTTATATCAATGAAGACAAATGTTTTCAGACTCTTATTAAAGAAACTCTGCCTATCGATAGATATCGAAGATGCATTTCTGGCATCAGTGCCAGACATGGTCCCTAAAAAAAACCCTTGAGAGGAAACAGGTTACTTGTGAGATGAAAGGCCTGAATAACGCAGTGAACTAGACGAGGCGAGACAAGATCAGGAATGAGGCAATAAGAGATATGGTAGGAGCAATACCAATTATACAACACATCGAACAACAGAGGATCAAGAGGTTCCGACACCTCACCCGTATGCCTATGTACCAACCGGCCCTAAGAGCATACACCCTCAGGTACTCTGTTTGGAGAGCGAGCGGCAGACCAAGAAAACGCTGGAGCGACACAGTGGCAGACACTCTCAGAGCCCAAGAGATATCTCTCCTCCAGGCCACATGCCTTGCTGCTGACAGTGAACTGTGTCTCCCCGCGACGCCTAACAGCACAAGCGAAAGGAAAAACTAAACTTTTCTTAATTTTAATATGAAAATGGATTACTGGTATTTTATATTATAAGATATATTTTTATACTTTCATAGGGATATGTTTTTGCTTGGATGTTCACTATTTACCTATACATGGGACAACTCCGGGTCAAAACGGACCAAGGAACAAAAACAGGTTGTTCCCCACCTCTTCAAAATCTCCAATCTCCCAATCAGAGAACTTGCTGCCTGATATAGTTTATCGTCATACCATGGACTAAGAGTATATATGATGTATCAATTAGGTATGCAGATATTTTTTTCTAAAGATGTAAAAATGAACGTAAATAAAACTTATTTAAGTATTAATTTTTCAAAATGTATTAAATTGCATTTTCAGAAAATTTCGTCCTAAGAAAAGGAAAATTTTCGATTTCGCATTTTGCGAAAACCTGTGTTTTTCAACGGAAATGTTTAAAAGACATTCACCAATTTATTTGTTTCTGAAATTTCTGCTCCTTACCTAAATATACTAGCTATAGATACAAACGAAAACCTGTAGTTGTTAAATCTAATAATGTAGAAAAACCGCCTATACTAAAGATCCTATTTTTCTTTGATTTTTTTTTTCAGAGTATGAAATGCATTGTCATACGGGAAAATAGCACAAAATCTTCTGTTAGACAAAGAAGAACAATTTCAAAACAATTATCTCTGTACTCGACCATGTTTCTGGCAATAAATATCTTCAATGTTGGTTCTACCATATTCTAATTACTCCTAGTGGTGATATATTTTATATTCCAATAGGCATAGCACAAATTCTTTTGTATATGAATTTCTGGTTTTGAGGTTGGTACAGTTTCCACGTTTAACGATAACCACTATTTTTTTTTTTAATTTTGAAATAAAAAATCATTTTTCATCACCTGTAACAGTTCGATACTAAAATCAATGTTTGGCATTTCTGGTGAAGACTTCAGTCAACGTTAGAAATTGTGTTCGTTTCTCAAGCGAAAACTCTTAGAAAACACAATTTCCTACTTTGAAAGATTTTCCAATTACTCTCTGAAATGCTTTATAAACGAATCACTGTTGGATAGAAAAGATTGTAAAAATAATTTTTGATGCAGTTTTCTACCATACAATCTTAGTTCTTCCTTATAGTTCTTCCTGATATGGTTGACTTTTTATTCCTGTCGGTAAAATACGTAATTACATTAAGCTCAACGCACAGATATATGAACTGGAATAAAATATGGTTTAAAATACGACAGAGCGATAGAATAGGCAAACAATACTAAACGTTTAGAGATTTAGCATGTTTCGCTTTTATTTAAGCTTCATCAGAATTTTTTGGTAATGAGTTGTGGGGGAGAAGTTTCCGGTAAATTTAACCCTAGAACACTAACCATGGGGGTATAATACCTAGCGCAAATATTCCTATTTTTAATTACAATTTCCAGTACCTGATTTTCTTAGCTAAATAATATGTCTTTTCAGTTCCTATTAATGTTAGCTCAAAGTACAAAACTTGAAGTGCCTGCTTGTAACATATTTCAAATAAAGATATATATATATATATATATATATATATATATATATATATATATATATATATATATATATATTTAGATGGGTAAACCTAAGGAGGATAAAATCCAGAGCTCAATGTAAATCCAGAGCAAATAATTTAAATAAAACAGACCATTTTAGGTTCCATGTAATAAACTATTTCACCACAGGCCTTTTTAAGGACTGCGGATCATCAGACTTTACTTCCAAACAAAAAATGAAAAGAAATTTACACATTTTTGACGGGCCGTATTAAACGTATGTAAATTAACGAAGTAAGGAAGTGAGTGGAGAGAGAGAAGTGAGTTAGCATTTTTGTTTGGAATTAAAGTCTGATGATCCACAGTCCTTTAAAAGGACTTTGGTGAAATAATTTATTACATGGAACCTTAAAGTGGTCTGTTTTTATTTAATATATATATATATATATATATATATATATATATATATATATATATATTATAAATTAATTGATTTAAAATATAGTTTTTTTCTAAACAGTTCTAACCATGTTTCAAAAATGTTTTTGAAACATGGTTAGAACTGTGTAACGAAATTTATTATTTACTGTTCTTTTTTATTTTATTATATATATATATATATATATATATATATATATATATATATATATATATATATATACTGATATTTTCAAAATCGGTATGATATACCCATGGTTAGTAGTGGTGTAACTTTAATTGATGGTTAAGTGTCCTAGGTTAAGTTCAGCGTTCTTGGGTTTTCAATAGTCAGATAGTCCCTATGCGTTTATGTCTTAAAGAACAGTAAGATATTTAATCCGGTGTTCTTATAGATATTTTTATTTTTACAAAATAATGCTCAATGTAAATTTAGAGAGCATAATATTATAAATTAATTGATTTAAAATATGTTTTTTCCGCTACACAATTCTAACCATGTTTCAAAAATAGAAGCTAAAAGCCCCGAATTTAATTTTGCAATTAAATTAAAAGCATTAGTTCCATTTCATCCTCAAGCGAATTTTGGAGTAACTTTTAAAAATTTTTGGGTTTTAAAGACACAGCTAAGATCACGTTTCCATTGTTACAGAATATTCTACTTGAATTGGTCAAGGGATGTCTAGGTATTCTTATGTCAGTATCATTGTATCAGTTATTAGCTACAGTTTGGTAAGGGTAGGGATATATTTTCAATGAAAACTGACATCCGTTCAATGCATGTCGTCTGGATCGCATCACACATACACACACACACACACACATATATATATATATATATATATATATATATATATATATATATATAGAGAGAGAGAGAGAGAGAGAATATTGGAAAGCTTGTTTTTTTTTTTGTTTTTGTTTTTTTACACACTTATGCTGCCATGAGACATTATATAACCCTACATAAATATCCCTCATACTTGTTGACATCATGTTTTGGCTAATTGAAAATATTTGGGAGCGATAATATCGAAATTGGAACCGCCAAATTTCATTCACCTTTTTATCTCCATCATACCTGGCCTTTCCAGCCTCTTTGTTACAAGACGCACGCGCCATCTTGTCTCGCGAAAGAGTTTATCGTGTGCACCACTGAACAAAAATAGATCAATAGTTTTGTAGCCGGCTACAGAGATATTTCTTCTAGTTTATCACAAGGTTTTATTTCCATTGTGTTTTATTTTTTTTATTCTCTCACTATTTTGAAATATTATTTGAGAAAAGAGTTCTGTACAAACGATTAAAATAGTAGTAAGCGAATAATAATATTAATAATAACAGTAATAAGAAATATATTTTCAGTAATAACAATATTTATAATAATAATAATAATAATAATAATATAAGAAATAGAGTGTGAAAAATGGGGGTTGAATTGAGAGAAATGAAGCCTAACTAATGAGGTTGTCATAGAAAAAAGATAAATACTGATTGATTTTCTGTTTCAGAACTTTCAACTCCCCGTAATCCGGGAGAACGGATCAGAGAGTTGTGAGTAGAAATAAAGAAGTTCTTAAGATCAGAGATACAAGACGACTGTGTAAACTTTGAAAGAAAGTTAAAAGAAAAAATATAACAAAGTCTTGCCTGGAAACTGAAGAATTTGTAATACATGAAGATAAGAAATATGAGCCAATAATCGAGGCGATTTAATCCATCTCCATTAATAATAATACCCAGGTAATAAGAAGAGAAAATTTGTTGAATATCCCAGATTGCTAAGGCGTCGACAGTAATGGCGCTGGAATAAAAAAAAAATGGTGGTAATCAAGGGATACAATACGTTGTTTGATATTGCGCAATAACTGGCAGATAAAACGTACGAATGGAATTGATAATGACATCCTTTGAATTGATTTCCAGTGTGAGAAACCAGTTATACTATGAAGATGTATTGTGTTAACAATACAACAACAACACTACTATTACTACTAATGATAATAATAGTAATAATAATAATAATAATAATGAGAAGAAGAAGAACAAGAAGAAGAAGCGGTTGATACGAGAAAGCGAACTTAATGGGGTCAATAAAATGAAGGCTATCAACATCTTAGCAATACCCATAGTAAACTGCAGATTCAATATTCTTAAATGGCAGTTGAATGTCATTAAACGATTGAACCCCAAGACCAGAAAAATGCTTACCTAAATGAGGATGCACGACCTGAAATCAAATGTTGATAAGCTCTACATAACAAGAGATTTAGGAGACCGATGTCTAATCCAAGTTGAACTAACTCTAAAATCTTCAATAATCGGATAGGAAGCATAAATCACAAACACTAATGTATCTCCTACACATATCAAAACACCAAAAAAGACTATCAATAAAGAAGCTGCACTCTTCAAGAAACAGCTTAATATACCTGAAACCCTACCAAAAAATTAAAAAAAGAAAAAACGAGCAAATACCATCTACACCAAACGAGTAAATCAGAAAGCAAAACAGATTGGCCAGATTAAATTACAAAAAATGGGAAAGACAAGGGGTTGCATGGTAAATACTTAAAAAAAGAATTGAAGAAGAAGATGTGAACCAACAGAAAACACATCAGTGTCTGAGGAGCACCGAGTTGAAAGCTGAGACAGAAAATCTATGCAGCTCAGTCTCAAAGTCTTTCAACCAGATCCTATCACTGTTATATAATCAAGGATGTATCTAATCGCTAAGCGGTTGATAGGGTTTGGCATGCCGGCCTTCTTCGCAAGCTCCAGGGTTATGGTATTACAGGTCGATTGTTCGACATAATACAATCATTTCTGTCAAACCGTGTATTGAAGGTCGTTTTCAACGGATTCTCCTCCAGCTCCTATCCCACGAACACAGGTGTTCCCTAAGGCTCCATCCTAGGCCCTACTCTGTTCCTTATCTTCATCAACGATCTTCCTGGCGCCATTGATTCCCAGGTTGGCATCTACGCGAACGAAGGGCAATATATATATATATATATAGCCTACATATCAGCATAATAAATACTTCTTAGTTCCTCCTTATAATAATGATAATAATAATAACCACAACAACCATATAATAATGGGCTTGTCCCTACCTTTGTTATTTTCTTAGTTCGCGCGACCGGTACAGCCTGCCAATACATCATACATAATAAACTATTCCGTTCTGATTACGTGGAAAAACAAAGGACATATCGTAAACGCTTCTTTCATTAAAAAGTAGGGCTAAAAGATATAAGAGTTTAACGTCTGCTTGCAATACCTCATAAATAGTGGACTATTCAGTTTCGATCTTGTGGAAAGTCAGTATGTATAGGAGAAGTTACTTGGTTTCAGTGAAAAAAAATAGAGATAAAAATGTTTAGCGTCTCCTGTTGATCTCATAAAAATCTGACTATTCCGTTTTGATGGCGGGAGAAGACAGAAGACATATCAAAGATCCTTCTTGGTTTCAGTGAGCAAATGTAAGAAAGAAGGGAAGATGGATGTGTTTAACGTCTGTTTCAGTGAAATGGAAAAAGTTTTCAGTTCCAGATCCATTCATCTATATATCTTTATTTCTTAAAATAACGATTAGCATTCATATTTATGATTGTTACTGCAATATTTTGCTAAGGTTGTTCAGCGCCAATATTTAACGATGCGACTGGGGAATTTCTACGGATATTTTATTGTCATAGATCTCAGCATGAGCTTGTTCAATCATTAACTGAAGAATAAAGATTCATCAGCAATTTAAAATTGGAAAACCATTAATTTTTCGCGGTTTAAACTAATAGTTGTAGTAGTAGTAGTAGTGATAATAATAATAATAATAATAATAATAATAATGATAATGATTATTATTATTATTATTTTGGTTCCCAGGTTTTCGTGTCGTAACTGAAAATTTTCTCTAATACTGTATAAGTGTGTCGTATTAAATAAACACTGTGCCGTGTAAGGAAAACGAAGGAAATAATTTACGCCATTACCATTATCTCATTCTGTAAATTTCTATGTTGAATGTTTCTTGGGCGTTTTATTGGGTGGACTTACGTAAAAAAAAAAAAAGCACAACCGTTATCATCCTTATAATGACCTTAACTTCACCTTCATTCAACCGCTCTTCATGCGCACATAATTATCGCACGGCTCCAGGAAGTTACATTGACCAGACATGTATCAAGATCTCAGCCGAACAGCACATTTGGAAGTCCAATTAAAGAGAAGTGTTGTACTCAGAATCGGCCGCTACGCTGTCTCCGATAACTACGTGTTTCGTGATTGGTAAGTGAAATGTCACAACAGAAAATGATATCCTGAAATTACAGTCTGAAACAGAAATGTCACATAGTTGAGGGAGTAGTCGTTTATTACGGAAGATGATTATATTTTGGAATATTGCATAAGTCTAAAGGCAACGGTCAATTAGCGGAAAAAAATTGACGATCTGATACTGTGCCTAAAACAATATTCCGAATATACTTATTAAATCGGAGTATATCTAGTAAATAATGAAATAAATAAAATAAAACTATGAACATTATTCGCCAAATATCATTTTTTTTTAAACAAAGAAGAAAAATTTCAAATTTACACTATGATGAAAAAAGTAGAAAAAAAAGAAAGGCTTTATATAAGAAAGAGAAAGTAAAAAAGGAAAGATAGAAAAACTGGGTTTAAAAACGTTGCAAAAACACAGCGATTTTTACTGGTGGCAGTAAAGTTCGTTCGGATATCAGTTCTTCTCATTTTTGTTGCAACGTCAGAATATATTCGTCTTCAGGTTGAAGAGGGATTCAGATTTCAGATGCATTACTGCAACTGTTGGGACATCCTCGTTCCTATGTTGTATTCTTGGCCGCTCCATTTTCGGATACCATGTGGCTGCTGGTTGAGTTTTACGGGTGATAACGACCCCTACAAAGGGAGGCAATTCATTTATCTATATGATATTTACAATAACATGTTCACTTATTGACTCATCGACCCGTTATTATGAATAGAAAATGGATACAACCAAGTTTAAAATCTCTTAATATTTGTTATGGTCCGGTTCCTTGTACCACGGTGATGGTCCACGGTAGAACCAATAAAGAAGAATTCGAAAACAGGTATGAAATAACACAGATATATTACAAACAGGAATATATACAGAGAAGTAGAAGTGTTAGTATGAACAATCAGGTTTAGTAGAGAGAACAATGTACTCTCGACCAGTATCACTATTCCAATGTCTTGTAGTAATTGTCTGAACGCCACTCTGTTTCGGACTGCCTCTGACTCGACTCAAGACTCGACTTGGACTACTGACTGACTATATTCAGTCACCCCCCCCCACCACGAGGGCGTCATGTGGCACAATGCCTTTTTAAACGTGGGCTCTCTGAGACCGTGGGCTCAGCCAAAAATATGCTCATTCAACCCGTTTATACGGGTTGAAGGTCGGTTTACCTCCCCGAAAGAGAATCCGCCCTTCGGCGTGGCCTCCTTCGTGTTCCTCCACGTCCGAAGGCAGAAAGTTCAACCGAACAGTCGGTTCAGAAGTGAACTACTGATTGACGATATTCACTCACCCACCCCCACTGGGGCAACATGTGGCACAAGGTCGGTTATTTATTGTGGGTTTTCCGAGCCCGTGGGATCGGCCCAAAAATATGCCCATTGAACCCGTATAAACGGGTTCAAGGCCGGTTTACCTCCCCGAACGAGACTCCGCTCCTCGGCGTAGCCTCGTTCGGGTTCCTCCCCGCCCGAAGGCAGAAAGTTCAACCGAACAGTCGGTTCAGAAGTGAACTGCTGTCTGACCCCTTGCCTACTCCTGAGGCGCAGTATTCAGTAAGTATGTAATAGTCCATTATTATTATTATGGGTACGATCCCATAACAATATTTCTGGTCATAAGAGGGAAAAACGATTCTCCTCTCCGCAACTTCTTTCAAGAGACCCACATTATAAGCTTGAATATATTCCATGCCAACTAGGTATGTATGAAAATGGCACTAACACTGTCTTAGTAGTAAATGTGACAAAGTAAATCTTGCAACTTCTATCGAAAGGGAACTCCAATTAGTGGATAACTGTGGCAGAAATGGCTTGTAAATTTTAACGCCTGCAAAACAAAATTTCTTTCATTTAATCACCACAGATAATCCTTTCTGCCTGCCTTTAGTATGGCTGATGCTAGATTCCAGGGAATCAACAAACTTCTTGTTTTTCCAATTACATTCACTGCCATATAGTACTCTTTTCTTCGTTTCTATCGAAAGTTTACTGTATCTTAATACTTTGCTTTACTTTAGAAAGACAATTTTCATTATATATCAGTAAATTAATTACTATACCTAAATTTTACCTCAAAATCGAGAGTGATTAGCAGTACTAGACCTGAGGCTCAAAAATAATTTTGCAGCAATTTCGTAGCTTTTGGAAGGCATATTTCTTTATCCTAATGTGCCTTCAAATTTAGATGTTGCGCTTTACGTCCTCTGTTAAAACATTTCCTAGATATTAAAATTGCTGTACTTTTTCTTCTGACAAATATCTGCAATGTACTAATGTAACTTAATTAGCAGTAACATCAATCTTTCAGAAAGAAAGCAACAATTGATATCGAAAATGAATGTTGGCTATCAAAAATTCTCATCAGAAGACTTGTTTCCAGATATCAAGTGACGGGAAATGTTTTTGAGTGGCCGCATTTACTTGCTTTCCGGGTTGCAGCAGGTAATTTTGATCAGTCCTTTCTATTGGCATACCGCTGCAACCCTGCTTCAAATACGTCTGACTGACGTCAATGTCACAAGACAAATTGAGGCAAATAATGCAATAACGGTCGAGAGCTTTGTTTAGGAATATGTGCAATATGACAATGAATAAAACCGATAAACAGTAACATATGAAAACACAGAAGCGACCATTTAGCTGAGGCTAACTTGACCCTTGTAGTAGACGAATCAATTGCTTTGTCTACTGCAAGGAAATTTGGTTTATTGTGTCGTACCAGAATGATCTTCGCGTCAGAATCTTGAACATATATAAATCTACCATTCGTCTGTGCATTGAATACTGTTACCATATCTGGTCTAGTGCTCCTGCTGTACATGATATTCTTGACAAAATCCAAAAAATGATCTGTAATAAATCGATCCTGACCAGAAATCTTGAGTTCAGTCAAATTCTCACCCATGTGATTATATCATCTCTGTCTTTTCTACAAATATTTTCATGCCAATTGTTCTGATAAACTCATTGATGCTTCAACTGCATGGGTTTAATCATGCTACTAGATTGGCAGTTAAGTCTCACCGTTTTACTGTTGAAGAAGCTAAATATAAGTGTATGCGCCATTGTAATGGTTTCTTTCCTCGCAGTCTTCGTCTGTGGAATTCCGTTCTGATTCCTTGCTTCTCTGACACCCACAATTTTCAAAATTTTAAATGAAACGCCAATCGCGGTATTTTGTCTTCCTGAAACTTGTTCTTTTATTGTCCTAACCCCCCACTTCTCCTTACTAACAACTATTCATTCCTTTACACACCCACTAACCATCTCCCGTCCTCGTGACATTTTCACGGTGCTTGAAGGGCAATGATTAAAAAAACAATACAGATTTGCGAATTGATCTTTCCTGAATATAACAATCTTAAAATTTTCAAGTTAATATTCGTTCGTTATCAATCCTCCAAACAATTTTAACATTAGGCTTGAGTGGCACTTGAGCCCTGTATTGGTTGAATACAGTTTAAATAAATATATTAATATATTTGAGTTGTTGTGAGCACTATTCACTTATATTTTTGTAATTTTTATGTATTTATCTGTCAATATTTCTGAGATGAGCTATTGTAATTATTTACACTGTTTACATTGTTCGGGTAGTTGTCCTCACATTTGTTGCCATATTCACGATGTTTCGGCCTTTGTACGCTCCGGCCTTCTTCAGGTGAATGGAATTTTGAACTGAGTTCTTTATATTGGTAGACGAAATAAAGGGTTCAGTTCAAAATTCCAGCCAGGTAAAGAAGTCCTGAATATGGCAAAAAGAGATGAGGACAACAGTTGTAAATAGTGTTTTAGGCATATACCTAAAAAATTTTTTTAAATTTGCAAATAAGACGGAAATTATTTTCAAATTCTCACCTAATTAAAGACAATCGATGAGTCAACTTTATCTCAAATTTCGTGTGTCTAATTTCTTGTTGGTTAATTAACTTTGAACATGGCTGTGCTTACATTATTTAAGAACTAACAAAACCGAAAAAATATTTTTATTTTTATCATGTCCTTCTGCCATATTTTGTTCGAGTTAGGGTGCTTTCCAAGAAACATTCATATTGCAAGTCATATTTAGAGACTATATTTAGAAGCAGGCATTCCCAGAATATTCAAATCCTGGCTATGACGATAAACAACATCCGAAAATAAGGTTTCTGATCGGGAGATTGGAGGTATACAGGAGCCTGGAGCCAAGTCTTAATTGTTCTTGATCCCAGGTCCATTCTGACCCGAGTAACACCTGTTAGCGTCCCAGCTATGGGAAATTAGTGAATCCCTAAAATAAAACACTATGAAAGTATAAAAATATTTTTATAGTAAAAATACCAACAATACATACCTATAGTAAAATAGTGATACATTTTAAAGCAAAATTACTAACAATCCACTCTCATCTGTACTTGAAGACATACCTTTGCGTTCAAAATATATTTAGTTGAAGCCATAAAATTGTGTTCAAAATATTTAGATTTCGGCATTAAATAACACATAGAGGTTTAATATGCCAATAAACAAAATCAATCACATCAAACTCATAATATCTACGTATTTATCTATTCTTTGTTCAAACCACAATTTGGTCGTCAATTTTCCTCTAGCAAATAATTTAAATGCTTTTTTATGTGCATTTATCTTTTTTAAACATTTCATGCCAAGCAAGACAATAAAGGCACTAACACGCAATTACTGAGTGTGAACTGAAATATCCTAGTATGAGCAAACAATATCGTTGCGTTTTTTTTTTTTTTTTTTTTTATACTGATATTTTAGCCTGCTACGGTTTCATAAATTTCAAATTTAAAACATCGCGCTTTTTAAGGTATTTACAGTCGTAATTTGCAAGAAGAACCATAGTTAGTATTATTTTAATTTCTGTTGTGTCGAAGAGGATGTTGTTGTGCATTCGCTCTGCAGTTCCTATTGTTTCGGTCAACTCTGTTATTGTTTTGTTCATATGAATTACTACTCGGCATAAACTAGTCTTCAGGTGCCATAAAAGTAATAAATTAAAATTTAGGAGTTGAAGTCCCAGGCGTAAGAAAATAAAATTAAATGCCTTGTAGATGATTCTGTAGCCTAGAAAATAGAAGCCTAGAAGTGGTTTCGAATTCTTAAAACCATTTCAGCACAGGCAAACAAAGCCATTAAGAAGCAAGGATTTATATAGAATGAAAAAATCTAATAAAAAAAAAAAAAACATTATGAAAGAAAGAATGGTCTGTTTTCTACGACTTACAAAACCTTTACATGTCATTGAAAGTCAGGAAATATTTACGTTATTTCAAGAATATTTTTAGATAAAAATGGTTTAATGATATAAGTTTTACTAATTAACCCATAGCTGGGGGTAAGACGTGGATTCTTACCTTTCTCAAAAGTATTTGCGCTTAAGTGAATATAACGAACCCAACTGGAATTGGAACTTACAAGTTGAAGACCCAGGTGTAAAAAAAAAAAAATAAAAAAAAAATGTCTTGTAGACGATTCTGATGGTCCAGAAAAGAGAAGCGTGTGAGTTCGATTTTTAAAACCATTTCCGTCGAGGCAAATCAATAAACCACTAAGAAGCAAATAGTTGCTTAGAGAGGGACTCTCTGATAAAATAACATTATTCAATAAAGATCGATTTGAATGAGTTATTATTTTTACGGTTTATCAACCTTTTAAAGTTTATTTAAAGCCAGAATATATTTTTGGGATTGCATCAAATATTTTTGAGAGAATTGTTGTGGATTCCGAGATTAAATTCGGTCTCCAATGAATGATAAACGCACGAATGAAATATAACAAATAAATATATTTACACAATAATACAACTGTTAATACTGTTAGTAAATCCAGAAACATGGTTAGTAGCAATAATACTATATATATATATATATATATATATATATATATATAGTCTGGTAAATCCAGTCTCGAAGTAGGACTTCCTTAGAGTCTACGTGCTTGTAACTGTGACTTCTACAAGCGATTACCTCACACTATTGCTCTACCTCCAACTCAGTCACAATCTCAATCTCTCTCTACTCTGGCTGAATCTGGGTATTTAACGGCAGCAGTCCAAGTACACACTGGTCGAGTGTATGAAAAAGGGGTGGATCCCATAACAATAATAAAGTTTGATTGATACAAGTTTTACTAATTAAACCATAGCGGGGAGATGAGAGGTTGATTCATACATTTTCCAAGGGTAGTTGTGCTTAAGTGAATATAACGAACCCAAAGGAATGGGAACACTGCTTTCCGACTAACAATTCCGAGTCATTATCCATCACATCACCAGCACATCCAAACTTACAGCACCTTGTATTCCCAAGCGGTCACCTATCTAGGTATTGATCAGATATGACGTTGCTTAACCTCGGTGATGGGGCAATAAAAAAAAAACTGGGATTAAGAAGATATAAAATGACGATTGATATTACTTTTAAATATTTCCATATCAACGTTGACTGGAAAACGAAAGACCGCATGGAATTTCTTAATCGAGAAATGCGAGAAAATAAACTGTTACTATAGAAGTTACGTGTAAATGTAGCAATTTCAACTGTAAAATGGTAAGAGTTAGTTATCATTCTACTTCCACATCTTTATGTAACTTTTCCATTCAGGACTTTGGCGATCATGGCCCTCCACAATTTCCTGTACCTTCGTAGCACTTAATATCAAGGTCATTTAGTATTATTATGTTATGTGTTATTTTCCTCTGTTCTTCTTGCCCTCAGTCTATCCTGTGAGTATCAGAATTTCTAAGCTTACTTTTCTCTTTATGTACCCTAGAAATTTCAGCTGTCTCTTCCTGATGTTAAGTATAAGTTTTCTTTTTATTTACATTTTCTATGAAATCATGTTACCTCAAATACGTAAATAATAAATTGATTGTCAATGAACATTTCAATGACGATGGAAAATCATCTGATAAATTAACTAATCACTTCATTTCCTGTATTTTCAGAAATATTTGAGGCGTGCGCTTTCGTGATAGATAGATAGATAGATAGATAGATAGATAGATAGATAGATAGATAGATAGATAGATAGATGGAAGAATATTTGCAGAGAGAAAGAAATAGACACGCTGAAAGTAGGAAGGAGTGGAAGAAAAAGAAATAGTTAGAATATTTAAAGAAAGAAAGAAATTAAGAAAGACAGTAATAAAAAAAGAAAGAAAAAAAGAACGAGAGAAAAAAAAACAGAAAAGAAAATATAGAACGGGAAAATGCAAGCAGAGTGAAAGACAGAAAAATGAAAGTACGAATAATATATATATATATATATATATATATATATATATATATATATATATATATATAGAGAGAGAGAGAGAGAGAGAGAGAGAGATAATATTAGTGGTAAATATACATACATATGCAAAATATATAAGTACCCATACATGTATATTTTTGAATAAAAATTCAAGAGGATAGAATCCAGGTAGAACTCAATGTCCAGGACAGAGTAAGGATATAATAAAAAGGCTTAAACACTATGACCATGAAATATTGGTGTTTAAGCCTTTTTATCATATATATATATATATATATATATATATATATATATATATATAGTGTGTGTCTGTGTGTGTCTGTGTGTGTGAGAGAGGAGAGAGAAATAAAGAAACAACAGAAAAAGCTTGAATAAAAAGATAGATAGATAGATAGATAGATAGATAGATAGATAGATAGATAGATAGATAGATAGATAGAATATTTGCAGAGAAAACAAAACAGACAGACTGAAAAGAAAAAAGAATGACCGAAAGAAAGAAAGAGAGAGAGAGAATGTTACTGGAAAGAAAGAAAGAAAGAAAGAAAGAAAGAAGGAAAGAAAGAAAGAAAGAAAGAAAGAAGGAAAGAAAGAAAGAAAGAAGGAAAGAAAGAAAGAAAGAAAGAAAGAAAGAAAGAAAGAAAGAAAGAAAGAAAGAAAGAAAGAAAGAAAGAAAGAAAGAAAGAAAGAAAGAAAAAGGAAAGAAAGAAAGAAAGAAGGAAAGAAAGAAAGAAAGAAAGAAAGAAAATAGCATTCTCGCTTGCAGTATTGTGAATGCTAATTAAGTTATATTCAGTACTTTGAATTTAAATAACTATAATTTCTATCACTTTTACTTCAGCTATTATGACTCGTAGGAAAATTACTCCCGAAAAAAAAAATAATAGTACCTCTATAATAAATGCAATAACTTATATTAAATTAAAGCCAAATTCACTTTCCTATCGTAAGCTTCATTGACTATTTCTTTTTCTTGTTATCTTCCCCGTTATTAACTCTTTTCTCATCTTGTCTGTTTTGGCCTTGACATTGTCTTTGCCTCGAATTGCTGGCAGCAGTGTAAACCCGTTGCTTATAATTGATTTATTGCTCCGAACTAAAGATGACAAAGATTTCTATCACAAAGCTATAGTTTTTTTTGTTTTGTTTTTTTATTTTTATTTTAATATCGTTTTCTTTTTGTTGTTTCTCATTTTCTTCTTCATTTGATTTCTAGCTCTCAATCATTTTTTTTTTTTTTTTTTTACAGAAGACAGATAGAGCTTATAGAAGAAAACGAGCCACTGTTAATTTGATAAAGAGGAGAATTCCATCATCATGGTGTATTTAAGAAGAGTGTGTTTACGATGTAGGAAAGAAAGGAGGGTTGAAACTGAGAACGAGCCATCGGGTACTGTAAGAAGGACTGAAAGAGATAAATAGTAAAGAAAGAATACTAGAATTGATTAAGTGGAAGAATGAACGAAAGAGAAGAAACAGAAGAAGAATAAAAAACTTATTAGGTGCTGGCATGACGTAGCAAAAGAAAAAGGAATATTTACCTCGCTGGCAAAAAAAAAATCTTTTGAGCAGGAAGAAGAAAACAAAATAAAAGGCATACATTCTGAGATAAACGTTATTAAATAGAAAAGAAAATATGGCGGTCCAAAGAATGACAAGAACGAGAGAGTGATGAAAAAAATATACTGGGGTATCGTGGAAATAATTATTGGGAAATGAAGGGAGAATATCTGTTAAAGGAGGATATTAAGGGTTGAAAAAAAAAAACATTTTTTTTCAAAGAGGCAAATTAAAGTAAGGAAATATAAAGAAGAAGCAGGAGAGAGAGAGAGGTGAGCAGAGGGTGAGAGAGTGAGGGAGAGAGATGGACATAGAGGAGAGAGAGAGGGAACAGGGAGAGAGAGAGAGAGAGTATAAAAGAAAGGAATAAATTAGTAAGGAATATCCAAAAGGAAAAGGATAATGCATAAGAAGAATTAAAATGAAGAAAAAAAAAAGAGAAAAAGCCAAAAAATAATACAAAGAAGCGTATAAAAGAATAATAATAAGAAAAGTAAAAAAGGATATCTTAGAAGAAAACGAAGAAAGAAAAAACCGAACGGACAAAAGAAAGAAGGAATGAAAGAAAGAAGGAATGAAAGAAAAGTGTAAAGATAGAAAAGGAGAAGTTGAAGAAGAGGAGAAGGAAGATTATTCAGAGAATATTTGCATAGTAAGAAGTGATTTGTGTATAAGATGGAGATGAGATTGCTGACAGTATTATTATTAATAATAATAATGATACCACTGCTCCTCCTCCTCCTCCTACTACTACTACTACTAATAATAATGATACAACTACTACTACTAATAATAATACAGATACTATAACTACTACTACTAATAATAATAATAATGATACTACTGCTCCTCCTCCTACTACTACTACTAATAATAATACAACTACTACTACTAATAATAATACAGATACTATAACTACTACTAATAATAATAATGATACTACTGCTACTAAAACTACTACTACTAATAATAATGACAATGATATTACAGCAACATGTACTACAAATAATAATAATGATACTACTACTGCTATCACAACTACTAAACTACTACTAATAATAATAATAATGTTACTATTTCAACTACTACCACTACTACTATAATATAAGTTCTGGTATTTCTTTATCAGATTGAGTAAAAGTATGAGTTTACTGAACTTACATACTTGTTCCACTGCATCATTTGTTGTCGTATTTCTCTTATTCAATAATAATAATAATAATAATAATAATAATAATAATAATAAGTTCTGACAATTACAGCCCACACCTTACGAAGGACTTTATCTATGTAATTTTTTTTTTTTTTGTCAGTGGAAAGTGTCATGACGCCATTTCTAACCTTAGGTCCCTAGGCGGGACCCGGAAAGAAATGTGTAAACGCCAGAAATCAAAGAAAATAATAATAATAATAATAATAATAATAATAATAATAATAATGAATAAGGATCTTGAAGTGGAAATCTAAAAAAGAAATGAAGCACATGAAGAGATCAGTAATTTCGGTTGTAGTTGGAGCCCTCGGGTTAATTGGAAAAGTTTACGATATATTCAGTGAAGGGATTCCTGGGAGCCATGCCTTAATTTTTTTTTTTTTTTTAAATTGTACGCACAAGTACAGCTTACGTATTATGAAGAGCTTTATCTACGTCTAATATGTGTTAGCATCGGTTTACGTTGTTATTTTACAAAAATGATCAGTGGAAAATATCATGAAGCCATTGCTGACAATAGGTCTCTAGCTGGGACCCAGTAGGTAATCTGTATGCAACAGAAATCAAGGGAAATAATAATAATAATAATAATAATAATAATAATAATAGTAATAAATGCCTTGATGTAGTATCAGGTTTTAACCTCATAGCTTCTTGTCTGAATGTTATGGAACTCTAAGCAAATACACAGGTTACCTAGGTGAAGTAAGGTGGCTTGCATTAAAATCCCGTTTATTACCCCGGATTTGCTTGTCAGTTGCCTGACCATAAACAATTGAACCTAGAGGCTGATGTTCTCTATAGATCTATTCCTTAGCGGGAGTGTGGAGCCGGAGCATCAGGGTCAGCTGCGGGAGTTTTTTTTCTTCTCCAGAATCAGATACTGTCTCAGGATATTGGTTTCTCGACCAGAAGTTACTTCTAACTAGAACCAACCTGCAATGCTATTCACTGCTTTTATAAACACTTGCCACTATATTTTGCACAAATTTGGTTGTGTTACATGTGAGTGGTATCCCTTACCTGACTGTGTGTCATGATGTGTATATTTGACATCGTTTGATTATATCTCAGTATCAGTTTGTTGGTCTTCTCACTGACTCACTCACTCACTAATAATAATAATAATAATAATAATAATAATAATAAATGTTTTTGTTTTTTTTTTGTCAGTGGAAAGTGTCATGATGCCATTTCTGACCTTAGGTCCCTGGGCGGGACCCGGAAAGAAATGTGTAAACGCCAGAAATCAAAGAAAATAAAAATAATAATAATAATTTTAAGACCTGAAATGAGTTATCAGAAGAGAATTATAGCTATAATAACCTTGCCGTTCCAATGGTTCAATACACTTTCTACATCTTGAACTGGACTCTAAATGACATCAGACAAGCTTACTAACATACATGGAAACAAGAAAGGAATGAATTCTAAGAACGGAACAGAATTCTCAGAAGAGAATTATGGCTATTAATAGCCTTGCCATTCCAGTGGGTCAATATAATTTCAACATCGTGAACTGGATACTAAATGATATCAGACGAATGGATTCAAAGAAAAGAAAGCTTCTTTCTAAGTATAACATGCATCATCCAAAGGCTGATGCAGACCGTCTGTACATACCCTGTAAAGAAGGTGGAAGAGGTCTTATTCAGCTAGCATTGTCCTGCAAGACAATAATTATTGGCTTACAAAGGACTGGATGATACATTTAGTCAAGCAACACGAAAACAGAAAGAAAAAAATATTCAACCATAAAAGAAGTTTGTAAATAGAAACGAAAATTACATTTAATAGAAAATCAAAACAGGATCCAAGAACTAACTTTTCCGACAATGAATAAGAAAAAGAAAGCCAAGGATAAAGTTCTTGAACAGATGAAAGAACGCTGGAAAGACAAACCTCTGCATGTCCAATATCCAAAACGTGCAAACAAGAACGATGCCGATAAAGATAGCACTCATCGATGATTACGAGAATCTTGATTAAAAGCTGAAACGGAAGGCTTTATTCTTGCAGTGCAAGACAGTTTCGTTTACTAGGAACTTTCAGGCAAATATCATGTATAATAGTGTGGATCCAAAATGCAGGTTCTGTGACATATATTAGGAAACTATAGAATATCTAATTTCGGGATGTTGTGTAATTGTACCAAATTAATATAAAATTCGTCACGATTGAGTGGGGAAATATTTACACTGAATAATGTGCAAACACTTTGGAAAAGATGTTAACAAATACTGGTAAAAGCACCGGGTACAGGAATGCAAGGCATCACAATCCTATAGGATTTAGAGATAGTAAGATTGAAGCAAATACACCAGCAATAATTGTCAAAAACAGAAAAGAAAAAAATTGCCTACTAATTGATAAAACTTGGCCAGAGGACTGTAATATATCAACCAAGGAATTTGAAAAACTATCGAAATATAAAGACCTGGAAATCAAATAAAAAAGGTGGAAATTAAAAACACGAATAGTACCAGTAATAATAGGTGCACTTGGAATGATAAAAAAGGAACACAACACGTTGAACAAAATCCCTTAAAATCCCAGCTTAAGAGAAATACAAAAAAAATGTCTTAATATGTACAGCCCACACATTAAGAATTTTCCCTGTAAATTTAGTGATATTATAGGAGTTAGAAAACGAATAATGAAATGTAGCTATAACAACACCCAACTACATGCCTTAGGCTTTCCCGCAGATTCGTAGGTTAAGTGACCATAGCAGAAATCTAAATATAATAATAATAATAATAATAATAATAATAATAATAATAATAAAGTGCCTCCTTATTGATATGGCAGTCCTTGCAGACTGCAATTTATCTTTGAAGATATTCAAAAAGCTGTCGAAATACAAGGACCTTGAAATAGAAATTTAAAAAATGTGGCACATGGGAACATCAACAATCCCTGTTGTAGTTGGAGCCCTAGGACTGGTTGGAAAAGATTCCAGTAAATTAATTGAAGAGATTCCTGGAAGTCCATGCCTCAAAGAGATACAAAAAGTTGTTCTGACAAATACAGCCCATACTTTAGGAAGGGCTTTATCTATATATATATATATATATATATATATATTGTCTGTGGAAAGTGTCATGATACCATTTCTAACCTTAGGTCCCTGGGCGGGAACCGGAAAGAAATGTGCAAACATCAGAAATAAAGGGAAATAATAATAATAATAATAATAATAATAATAATAATAATAATAATAATAATAACTGGTATGAACACCACCAGACTCGGTTACAGAGATAGGACCTGTTACAATTTTATGTGACTA
>CAHIKZ030000985.1:597500-620000 GCA_903632075.3 Acanthosepion pharaonis | reverse complement strand
AGACTCTCCCAACTATAATAAGTAGGAGTAGTAATAGTAACGAGAAGTAGCTGAGTGAGTTGTTCAGTCAGTCGATGCCGGACGACCGTTAGTCGGATACTAAAGTATCGGCGATCACCACTAGATTTCTCTGCGTCATTACCTATTATATCAAGTTCCTAACGTTTTGTACGTCGAACCTATTTTAGGACCGACTTAGTACAAATACAAGCCTCCACTGTGAAACCACTCCATAAGAAAAACAGATGTTGTGCATAACCTTTATTAATCTTTTAATCAATTTTTATGAAATTCCTCTCTTTGAGACAGAAGACGTTCAATTTCTCTGATTCGCAAAGAACAAATATTGCCGACATGTCA
Organism: Acanthosepion pharaonis; assembly: GCA_903632075.3. Classification (NCBI taxonomy): domain Eukaryota; kingdom Metazoa; phylum Mollusca; class Cephalopoda; order Sepiida; family Sepiidae; genus Acanthosepion; species Acanthosepion pharaonis. Next base: position 619,640 of record CAHIKZ030000985.1, on the reverse strand, counting down.
ACTACCTTTTGTTAACAACTGTCAACAACACCTGCTTACTTGCTTAAAAGCCGCCTTATCGGGCGGTATTTCAGCTAGCTCCTGCGGAGGGAAAATTGACTGGGCCTTCGGCTTGTTCAGAAGTTTGATGGTCCCTAATATTCTCAGCATTGGAATCTCCCCCGGCTGCCGTTTGATCTGGGCTTTCATTTGCACGGGGCTTTCTTTTCCTTGCTGCAGCCGTGGCCCTTTTCATTGCAATCTGGTCCTCTGTTGGCAAAGATTTATCTTTGCGAGGCATACTGCTGCTGTAAGCGATAGGCAACAATGAACTTCGGAATAACTCAAAATTGATCGCTGCATTTAAGTATTGCGTTAATATTTAAGCTTGCCTTTTAAAAGTTCAACTCAAATTCTTCTGCCGCCACCTAATTTAAAAACAATTTGATGTGTATATTTTCTGCAAAAACAATTATTTTTATTTATGGGTTACTTTCGCTGAATTTCGCAATTCTTATTTAGATTACTTCCAATTTATAAAAATTGTTATCGTACAAAAAATTCGTCGCAAAAAATCAAGTAAAATAATCGTCGAAAACAATCACGGTATTGAAAACTTGGGAAGGCAAAATTTCTGTAGCATAAGGTACTGAAAGTAAGAGCGATGTGTTCCTTTAATTGAAAAAGTGTGACACACTGACATACTGACATCGGCATTCATTATATGAAATGAGATGTGCTGTTGAGAGTTATGTCCCTTTAGCTGAACAACGTGACACTCTGACATTGGCATTTATTATATAGATTATACAAACTGAGTGTATTTGGAATCTTACTGTTTCAAATAAGACTTTTTTAAGCAGTGTAAAAATTTGTAAAACGTGAACTTATGTATAATATGGTACCCTTTAGTTTGTTCAAAGTTTTTCGCATTATACACAAGAAAATGCGGCAATAACAATGATAATAACAACAGTAGTACTGGTACCACAAATAGGTGCGTTTTAAGATTACTTCAAATATGATAAAGAGAAAATGGTGAAGAATTTGGATTTCGGAAAATCTGGGAAGAAAGGCAAAAGAAGATGTTAGAGAAAAGAGAAAAATCGCTCAGAAGAAATGAAAAGAGATATAGAGAAAAGAAGACGTAGAATGTCTTCTGTCTGAAAAGAAATGGAAGAGAGAAAGATGGCGGCGATTGAATAGAAGAATGATGAGAAGATAAAAAGGAAAGAAAATGCTTTTAAGAAAGAGACAGAAAAGCACTAACGTTTGAACAAGAAGACGAAGAAGAAGAAGAAGAAGACGAAGAAGAAGAATACAAAGAAGGAGACGAAGAAGAAGAAGACGAAGACAAAGACGAAGAAGAAGAAGAAGACGAAGAAGAAGAATACAAAGAAGAAGAAGACGAAGACAAAGACGAAGAAGAAGAAGAAGAAGAAGAAAACGAAGAAGACGAAGAAGAATAAGAAAAAGAAGAAGAAGAAGAAGAAAAAAAAACGAAGAAGACGAAGAAGAATAAGAAAAAGAAGAAGACGACGAAGGAGAAGAAGTGGAGGAGAAAGAGGAGAGAATGGAAGACGGCAAAATGAAAAAAAAAAAAAATATCAGTAGTGCCAAACAAATAAAAGTTGGGAACTTCAAAATGAAGCAGAAAAAGAAGAGAATTTAGATAATTGTGAAAAAAAAATGTAGTAATGATAATTGAGAATGAAAGAATGAAGGCACATGAAAGAAATAGAGATAAAAAAAACAAAAATAAGAAAGACGCAAGCCAAAAAAAAAATAGAAAGAAAGACAAGAATGAAAAGAGTGCCGATATGTGGCAATGTTTTATCTTCCATCAGTTGCCTGAAACAAGCGTGTTCTCTAATTATCTTTCAAACAAATTCTTGTAGTTTTGTTTTCCTTCCGCGTTGTATTCGCAACAGGACAATCTTATTTTTCCATCTGTGTTTATAGCCATTCAGGATTTAACTGCATTTTGTAAATGCTCTTCTTTGTTTATTTCCGAGTATTGTTTATTCGTTCGTCTTGTTATATGTGTCTTTGTAAAATGTTAAATGACGTGTTTGTTGCGTGGAACTTCTAAGACTTGAATACAAGCTAGAGGAATAAAGTCACACCGTGTCAAGCTTTCAATCAATTGATATTGCGATATGCGAAGTTGGTTTGAACCTCTCTAATATGACATCTGTTAATCTGTTAAATCATGCACTAATACGTTTATAATCTGCTTCTCGATTTTCAAAAGGAGTTTATCGATAGGGTTTCAATTCCAGGAGCGAACTCAAACTAGGAGTTTATAAACATACATATTGAATGGAAAAAAGTAAAACTGAGAGTTTGGAAAGGAAAAAAAAGCTGTATATTCTGTGAATGAGAAACCAAAGATTAGAATTCGAATTTCAGTCGAGATAGTTACCTTCACTTCAAAATGTTTTAAATCATTTCTTCTACATCCAGCTGTGGGTTGAATAGCAGGACAGATTGTGTTCTTTAGTCTTGGTTGGTAACCAGTCTAGAGCAGAAAGAAATGGCAAACTACTGCGGGAATATTTTCTATCAAGTCAGTCATGGATCGGAAGAGATATAATCGGCGAAGTGTGTATCACTTGACTGTCAGATATTGTATGAAATTTGATATTTATCTTAGCGGAAAAAAATATACATACTCTTATACTTATCTTAGCGAAAAAAGAAGACTCTTATCTGTATTTAGTTCCATCTTAATTTTATGAATTATTTTTAATATAACTAATTAAAATGTTTACGTTGACAAATAATTTATCATTATTATTATTATTATTATTATTATTATTATTATTATTATTATTTATTTCCTTTGATTTCTCATGTGTACACATTTCTTTCCGAGTTCAGCCCAGAGACATATCATTAGAAATGACATCATGACATTTTCCACTGACTAATAAAATAAAATAAAACAAAAAACAAACAAACATATTTTACATCGATAAAACACTTCGTAAGGTGTGGGCTGTACTCGTAAGAATAACGTTTTGCATTTCTTTAAGGCATAGACGTCCAGGAATCCCTTCAATTAGTCTATTGGGATCTTTTCCAACCAATCCTAGGGCTCCAACTACAACAGGAATTGTTGATGTTCCCATGTGCTCCATTTTTTGAGATTTCGATTCCAAGGTCCTTGTATTATTATTATTATTATTATTATTATTATTATTATTATTATTATTGTTATATACACATTTTCTTTCCGGGTCCCAACCAGAGACCTAAAGTCAGAAATGGCTTCATGACATTTCCCACTGATCATTTTGGAAAAAAAAATCACAACCTAAGATCACACATATTTTACATAGATAAAGCCCTTCGTAATACGTGGGCTGTACTTGTGAGGACATATTTGTGCATTTCTTTAAGGCCTGGGCTACCAGGAATCCTTTCAATGCGTTTATCGAAACATTTTCCAATCAAATCAAGTACTATAACTGGAATTATTGATATCCTCATGTGCCAAATTTTTTTAGATTTCTACGTCAAAATCCTTGTATTTTGGCATAAACAATGAAAAATATTTTTCTTTAAAGATCAGCAAAGATGCATTACAATCTGCAGGGATTGCCATGTCAATAAGAAAGCACATTCTTTTTTTCTAGTATTTGATCACGACGTCTGGGCGATTAGATTTGATTCTTGCGTCTGTGTGCATTGTAAAGTTACATAAAATTGTTACAGGTCCTATCTCCTTAAACGGATCTGGGTGATGTTCGTCCTAGTTTCTTGCAGATTCCTTCCCGTAAAAGTTGCATATTTTTCAGTGCAGGTATAGGCCCACTCTGCCATGCCGTGTTTTATATTCAGTGACTTTATCACGTCATCTGCATTTCGGGTTAACTCAGTTTTTCTGTGTGTGCTTGCTAAATTCTAGTTAGCAAACATTGGTCCTGTACACCAAAAATAGAACCTTCTGTTTCAGATTTTTACACTGCACTATGCAATCATTTGTCTACATCAGCTTGTTTGGTACAGGCAGAGTGCTGAACATGAAAATGTTTATTTTGCAATCGTTTCTGCATTTGTTACATTGCATTTGATTTTTTTACGTTCTTTGCCGCTGCAGTTGGAGTATTATGGCTTATTTTGCATTTCTTCCCTTTGTATCTGTTAGTTTCTTTATTATTATTATTATTATTATTATTATTATTATTATTATTATTATTATTAGGATTGTTGATGTTCTCATGTGCCACATCTTTGAGATTTTCGGTTCCGAAACCGTGAAAATCCCAAATTTTTACTGTTTTTCATTGTTTATGCGAGAAGTCAGGTGTTTTCATTTTAAAAAGCATTTAAATATGAACATCTGTAAATACCGTAGAGAAAGGATCGGTATACATTGCTTCTTCATCGTTCTAAAAGGTGTTGACGCTTTAAATAGTAAAAACTTGCAAAGTTCAAATTAATTTTCTTGCGCCATTGGAAAAATATAGCGATCTGTTTCCATAATATGGCGTAGACAACAGTAACAAAATACCTTTTGCACAGTCTCATCGCCTGAACACAATAGTAATGCTAATTAATGGTTGAATAAGCTCATGCAGAATTCTAAGAATCCCCGTCTTGTTCTCAGTGTACCCTGCGAATGTTAAATTCTTCAGGCATACTTGGTCTCTAAATCTTTATTTTCTTTTTTTTTTTTTTTTTGGTAGCATTTCTTTTATCAATTCTATTTCTCCGATAATGTTCTGGTTTGTGACAAAATTTCTTCATAATATTCTCAATAATCGTCAAGCAGAAATCCTAAAATTTTCTTCATCTTTGCGAAAAAAATTATCCAGTATTTCGTACTGTTTTTTTTTTAAATATCGATCACCAAATGGCCCCCAAAACAAGTTAGTGTGTTGCTGATTGATGTTTGTTATAAAGACATTTAGGGAAGAAGTAAGACGTGTATATTATGAAGATATGTAGGGGAGATAAACGCTTGGTAAGATTGTAGTGATCGGAGAAACATTCTCTCAGGAGTCTGCTCCATTAATCAACTGATCCGATGAAGAAGCTATCTGAATGAATCTTACCAAGAGAATACAAAGGGAATTATAATGGATCGACTCTGTGTACGGCTTCAATCTGTGAAGGTTTGAATTGGTGGCATTTAAGGAATTTTACGCTTCTGAATATTTGCCATGAAAACAGCGATGGAGTGACGAGAGGCGTACTGTGCTTCGACAAAGTGGATATTACGCGTTGGTTTAGCACTTTTCGTTCCAAATAATGATTCCAGATATATTTTCTGACAGGTATCTTTCGCTATTTTTTGCGCCTTCGGGTTTCTGTATCCCAGACTCCCTCGTCTGTCAATGTATCTGCCTAGTGTTTAAATTACCAAAACGGTTTTGGTTTTATATCGGCGACAGAGAAGTCGTAACTTAGTAGTCAAATTTGTTAAACATTACTAAGAGAATGTACACAAAATATAAACAAATATACATTTTCAGCCAAATGGCCACTTCAGCGAGGGGCAATGGCAAGGAAGCCTGTCACGCTAGACCAATTACGACTGAGTAGTGAGTTCGATGCTCACTGGGTGCTACTTACTTCAGGCCACGTGCTACATCTAAGCTATGCTTAGTAATTCACTAATTTTTCAGTCAAATCAAACGACCGAAACACTTGGAATAACTAAAGTGAACTAGCGTCGATTCTGTCAGTTCGTGGCGAACGAAATGCAATTGCACATTGGCATTTAGCTCCAGAAATTATTTCCAGGAATCACTTTCTTGACAAATCGACCACAGTGGAATTCGAACTACGGTATCAACATTAGTATACAAAAAAAAAATAAAAATAAAATAAAAAACTCGGCTACACTCGCATAATTTCATATATAAATATATGTATTCGCGTTTTTTGGTATGTATCATCTTATCAATATTTTTCCAAGGTTTAGAAATCTAATTTCTTTCGCAGAGGAAGCCTTCAAGTAATAAACGCAAAACACATTGTTTCATAAATTAATTGATTAACGAATTATGTCAATTCAATTAATAATAAATAATTTGACAATTTCATTAAAATAACAAACGTTTCTCGGCGCATCTGATTATGACTGCGTAAATTGTAAATTGATCCAAGCAATTTAAAGTCGAATCACTTGTTCTTCGCCTGGAGTCATCAAATATGGCGGAAATGACCACTTATTGCGTTATCAAAATTAATTCTAGAAAGCATCTTTGATGCTTCTTGCTAGTGAAATTGAATTTAGAAAGAGGGAAAACTTCCCATACGACAGAAAGTGTTTCTAATTATCAAAAGCATTGATCATTTTGCTTAAAAACTGGAAAAAAAATTATTCAAGTTTTTTTCCCCTTCAAAAAGAATAATTCGAAATATTTTTTTAAATTTTCAATACTTAGTGTTCCAAATTTATATAGGCACACATGCCTAGTGCTGACAAATGTATTTACATATATATATATCCTCCTTATATATATATATATATATATATATATATATATATATATATATATATATGTAGATATCCTCCTTTATATATCTATTACACATAAAAATATGATCATCCCTTGTTTCCTGTTTAGGACTGTGTTTCTTCTCTTATATATTCGACTCACCTGTCGAATTTGACGTATGAAGTCCAAACTGATCAGTTCCTAGGAACCGTCAGCCCGACACCAGAACATGAGATTTGATTATAGTGGTGAAGGTTTTTTGCAGAACCATCCACACGTTTTGAAGGGCCGAATGCAGAGACCTAATGAATTACGTGTCACAACGTTACCAAACGACCCCCCCCGCGGGGTTGTGAACACAGAGTTGTCCTTCTCCTAGACCAGTTGCTATCCAAGGCTATAGTACCCAGTTTATCTTGCTATTTAACCCATATCTGCAGGGAGAAGAGGAGGATTCATAACTTTCCCAAGGGTATTAGCACATAAGTGAATATAATGGATTAGATAGGAATACGATTTCTCGATCCAACCCACTATCTACTACTCCACCGTATATATATATATATATATATATATATATATATATATATATAAAAAAAAAAGGATTAAACACTAATATTCCATGGTCATAATTTATTCCATTGGAATCGTAAATACGATCCACATCATCAGACCTACAAATTCAAAATGAAAACAGAAAAAACAACTCCGGAAATCCAAACAGAATTTAGAGAAAGTGTAAGTATGAGGAGGAGGGAGATGAAACCTTAACAGAGAGAATTTTAGGAGATGTGGAGGGGGGGATTTTAAAAGAGGAGAGAAAGAAAGTCGACGGATGTCTAATGCATAAAGATACATTTCGTGGTGACATATGCACACCATAGACAATTAGAAGTTAGGAGGTAGGAAAAAAAAAAAAAGAAAGAGAAGAGGTGGGGGAGAGAGAGGGACGAAGGAAAATAAAATTGTGTTTACTTAAAGGGCCGCTTTGTAATTGAGAAAATTTGACAAATTAATATCGACTACAGGTTAGAAATCAAATATAAATATATGAAGATGAATATAACGATTGTCTAATCTAGCAAGGACCAAATATTTCTATGTTCAAAAACACATACTAATACACACAAAAACATATACAAGTAGGTACATACACTTAGGCATGTACTCACACACACACACACAGATATACGTGTACATATACATACATATACACATATATATATATATATATAAAAAACCTAAAAATATAAAAATATATTCACATATCCACACATACACATATTACACTATATTCATATACACAAACTTTTCACATACATATACACGCATGTGTGTGTGTGTGTGTGTGTGTGTGTGTGTGTGTGGGTGTGGTTTTTTACCTAGGAGTAGAGGATTATCCCTTGTATCCTGTTTAGGATTGATTTTGCAGTTCCTTCTCTTAATGTCTTCTCATTATATTTTCCTCTCAGTAGCCTGTTGCGTCTTAGTGGCATGAACGCCGAGTTTCAGGTTAATTGATTATATATATATATATATATATATATATATATATATATATATATATATATATATATATATCGGCGTCTAACCAATCCTTATGGCAGATTCTCGCTCAGGCACATTTGTGTTTGATCAACACCCAAAAAGTCAAACTATGGTTTATACTGCAACTTTAGTTACAGTTTTCTCGGATAGAGCGTGTTATGGAGAATGACCAACAATCTGAACCACACCAGAACATTCAAACCCTCGGTCACGATGACTTGTGACTTCTCAAAGCTAGTATTCTGTCTACCCAGTTTGAGTCAACCTGTAGTATGGTTTTAAGGTTCTTTCTAAAGGTGACCCTCGTTGGATCGTCCCTACTCCAGACCGATAACAGCAGGAATCCTCCTTCCTGACAAATCTACCATGTTGAGTTTCAAATCCGAGCCACATGGTCAGAAAGCGTACTTTCTAATCACTCGATATATATATAAACACCAATGCATATATTCACAACACATTTTTCGTTATCTATCTGATGAAGCCATTATATGCAAAATACATTATCGGATATTATCTTCGAAACATATTTTCATGAACGTTTTCCCAAATGTCAATAACTTATGTCTCTGACGGGAATACGTAACCAAATTTCTTCTTCTTCTTCTTCTTCTTCTTCTTCTTCTTCTTATTATTATTATTATTATTATTATTATATATCTGTGTGTAGATAGATAGATAGATAGATAGATAGATAGATAATAATAAATACATATATGTGTTCCTTCCTGTTTCGTGCAACGCTGTGGCTCATGAACAGCAGGCATTACTTGGAATATTTCGATATTCGGTGCTAGGATTGCAGTCCATTTATTTATGAGAAAAAAAAATGAATAAATTGATAAAAAGCGAATTTAATACAGAAAAGGAATTGATTATCAAAAAATTATCATTCTCTATTTGAATACATTTCCATGATTATGCAGATACATCTTTCTTACCATACTGATAATATCCGTTTTGACAGCGAGAGTGATAGTCGAAAGTACTTGAATATAACAAGATAAAAACATGCACTTTGAACAATTTATTCATTGCTTCACGATGTACAACACTTCATTCGGAAATTGTAAATATATAAAGATATAAGAAAACGTTGAATATACAGTCCTTGACTGTGGAATTTAATAAAACCTGTTTAGATGAATTCTTGGTCTTATATATATATATATATATATATATATATATATATATATATATATATATATATATATATATATATATATGGGGGGGTTACAAATATAAAGTGTATTCAGAGTGTAATTCCTAAATACACGTATGGTTAAAAGCAATACACATAAAATTTAATTTCTTATTTTATTTTTAGCAGATATTGTTTTGCGCTTTTGCATAAATGTAAAAAAAAAATACCTGCATTCACTGTATGTTGGTTTGACTCAGGATTTTACGACCGAACTTTATTCAGAGAAATGTCGGATGATATGAACTTTTTCCATTATATATATATATATATATATATATATATATATATATATATATATATATATATTCAGAGCAAAAGTTCAGAGCAGATAACATTAGAAAGATTTTAGAGTTCCATGAAAATAAGTGGATACAACGTTTAAAAACACACTATCCAGCCGGGCTAAACCATAAGTTTAACAATATAGATAGTATTAATATATAACCCTACAAATCAAAAGCTACCCACATTTCTCACCCACACAAGACAGACATACTTACGGAGGTATTGAGGCCTCGCACATATACACACACCCACACGAACATACACACTTACACACATCATACTCACTCACTCCCTAATGAGCCAAATAACACCCCAACACCTACACTTAACAAAGACACATCCACTTTCCAGGAACCAATAAAACTGTCAAACTGACCAGGGGAATTAAGAGCAGCATGGGTCCATCCAGCTCTTATCTCAAATAACTTAAAAGAGACTGTTTGACCAACACAAGGAATGGTAAAATATTCATGTTAATAAGATAAAAAACATTTTAAAAAAAACAAATGAAAACTAGAGAAAAAAGTTCATTTTCTCCATCAAGGTATTCATTTTTGTCGTTCAGGGCTACCAGCAATCAGAGATATTTCTTCTCCCGATGATGGCCATGTTGGCCGAAATTAGTCGAGGAATCTAAATGAAATAATAATAAAAAAAACGAAGAATATTAATCAACAACCCAGTGTTTCTGAAGATTTTAATATTTTTATAGTTCAATATATATATATATATATATATATATATATATATATATATATATATGTATGTGTGTGTGTGTGTGTGTGTGTGTGTGTGTGTGTGTGTGTGTGTGTGTGTGTGTGTAAGGTGTGTGTGCGAGTATGTGTGTAGTTGCATAATACATTTTAGATGCATCAAGTGTGGTTTTCAGTGTGTAAACACTGTCCTCATCGCTGACTTCGGGTTTTGCATGATATCGGCTCAAACCGCAACCCCGACCTGACTCCAGACGAGTCAGGTCGCCTCCTTGAATGCATCTATCTACGAACCTTGATATTGCAAAAAAAAAAAAAAAAAAAAAAAAAAATCAGACCTGGCTAGGAGTCCAATCGTTCTTATTGACATATGTCAGTCAGCGTTGACCAACGATAAAAGGCTTTTCACGATCTCTTCCTCTGTACGGGTGTCTTTTTACTTAATCAGGTTTGTATGTGTGTTCGTATGTGTAATATTTTCATATTTTAACTTAATTTATTGTTTTGTTTCACACTTCATTTGCTTATACAAAAACACCATATATATATATATATATATATATATATATATATATATATGATAGCTCGCCAGTCGTATTCGTAGATACCCTTCTGATAGGGCGGCTAGCCAAACCCTATTGCAGACGCTCTCTCAGGCATATTTCTTTTGTTCAACACCCACAGACCCCACCTGCATCTATTCTGAGGAGACTTTACTTACAGTTTCTGAACGCGTTAGAACGTTCCCTTTCTGATCATGAGACCCAGGTTCGAATCTGACCATGATCGATTTGTCAGGAAGGAAACTTCCTCATGTTATCGGACTGGATCGAGGTCGATACCAACATGCGGCATCTTTGGAAATTCCTGAAAATCATACCATGGCTTGACCCAAACCGTGTGTGGGAAATTTGGTAGACGGAACTCTTGGGGTCCGTCGATATTTGTCTTAGCACGAAGTCACAAGTCATCGTGACCGAGGGCTTGGGCGTTCTGGCCTTGTTCATAGTAGTGATCACGCTAGATAATGCATATATATATATATATATATATATATATATATATATATATATATATATATATATATATATATATATATAGAGAGAGAGAGAGAGAGAGAGATAGATAGATAGATAGATAGATAGATAGATAGATTATTTATCTACCTTAAATTTACCTATATAAAATCTAGTCCATATGATGGTTATGTACATTTGAGTTTTAAGTTGAGAAATCGATCAATTTTACAAAAGCATTTCTAAGTAGAAAGTTTGCAATGGTAATTTAAATTTTTAATTTAAATTTAATTTAATTTTAATCTAATTTTTTTCCCGTTGTTCTCTGCATCATGTTTTGGAGCGAACAGTTGGCAACGCAATAAAAACAAATCAAATAACGAAGCGGTTTTCACAAATTTAAACTTCATATTTTATTTATATATTTCATTTCAGTCATACACAAACACACACATATATATATATATATATATATATATATATATATATATATATATATATATATATGTATGTATGTATGTATGATCGCTCTCTATAGGTCGACAAAATCTGTAATCATTTTTAAATAAAGGGAATAGGTGTTTTTACACCAGCACAGAATAAGTTTCCTTGGTCATAAACAGAGAATTCCATTACAAGCCAGCATGCAAACATACGCATACAAACGCACACACACGAAAACGCACACACACATACATAATCATTATTTTTGCAGTATATATCATAAGCAAGAATTATGATGCACATACACTCAAATCTTAAGCACGAACGCTGCTTGACAAAACTGTTTACAATGCGAAACAAAGACAAAAGTAAAGATGCATTTAAAAATTCTTGAAAATATGCCTCATCGACTCACATTTACGCACGCACTCAGATATAAAATATTGTTTTCAGAATATATTATAGCCAAGCTAGAATTATTATTCGTATACACACATGAACGATACATACAAACGCTGCTTGACAAGACAGACGCACGAGATGTATGCTTAACAATTGAAAAACAAAAATGTAAAATGGCAGAAACTTATTTCCTTTTCTTTTTCACCGCCATATTTCATTCTCTGAAGTATTTCTAAGCGAAACATGTTACATGTATAAAAGTTGCGTATTTGTTCCTTAACCTATATATGTATATATAAGTGTACATATATATATATATATATATATATATATATATATATATATATATATATGCGTTTGTGTATGTGTTGTCTGTTTTTCTGTATGATAAGTAGCGTATTGTATTAAATATATTTTCTTTTCGTTTAGTTAAGTTCAGTGAATGATTTTAATAGTGAATTTTGTTTCTTCTGTCTTATTTTCTGAACGAATGCTTTGTGCATTCTATTTCATAAAACAATTCGTCTTACTCTCAGAACACCTTAATTACTATTCGCCAAAAAGGCAATGTAAACGGAAAAGTTAATTTAGAATTAATTGATAGGAGATATCATTTCGCAATATTAAATCAAAATTATCGTCTTTTTTTTTCTCTCCGCCAGAATAAGTTGATAAATCAGTTTCTCTTTAAACAACCAAAGATAACCTAACGTCATCTGAGCTATATATCCATCAGTTAGAAAAAAAATCAACTGAATTGCAAAGAAATGGAATGGCAATATCGACTTGATTATTGATTGATTTTTGCAGTATTTTAACATTGAAAACTTTTCAGTTATTATGGATCACTGCACCGCATATGTTCTCATAAAAAAAAAAATAAAGAAGGCAGATGATGCCCGTAATGCCAAATCCCCGGCAACACCTTCTTTATTCTATCGGCATGACGATGCTAACTACCAAGAGAGTGATCATTGCGCCTTCTAGGGCTAACTTTTCTACAGACATGATATAGAAAGATTATATCAAAACAAATGCCATGTCTACTCTGATGAATATCAGTTCACTGCGTCGTGCTAGACAATTACTTACTCTCCGGAACCTATCTTACATATTTGTAAGTCTGTCATTTGTCCATCCTTCGAATATCACTGCCATATATGGTTTGCTGTTCCTGCAATATATGTAGAGACTCTTTATACAATTCTAAGTAGAGCCTGCAAAGTTATTGATTCTGAACTGCCATCCCAGCTTCAGTTGCTTTCCTTCCGCCGTAATGTAGCAAGGCGTGAAGCCACTAGGATGCAGGGAGTTGCAGAAGATTTAGAGCGAGAGTAGATAAGAGTGATAGAAGAAAGGATGAGGAGAGGGATAGTGGGTAGATCAAGGTAACTGGAGATGTCGATTGACATTACATTTGAATAGTTGGAGATTATTGCTTTCAGGGAAACAGTAATTGGGAACGGTGTTCCACAGGCGAGTTATGCGAGATATGAAAAAATTGGAGTAGAAGAGACGGCTACATTTAGTAATTTCTACAGTGAAAGGGTGAGAGTGGGATGCCAGCCTCATAGGGCGCTTGAATTCATGAAGTCTGGGAACCAGTGAAATCAGCTCATCGGAGCAGTTACCATGAAAGTATTTGTAAAAAAGACAGAGAGAGGCGACGGCGCGTCTGTGAGAGATCAACGGCAGACGAGATGCCAGATCAGGGCCAATTATATTACATATCCGCCACTGGATATATATATATATATATATATATATATATATATATATATATATATATATATATATATATATATGTATGTATGTATGTATATATATATATATATATATATATATATATATATATATATATATATGTATGTATGTATGTATGTATGTATGTATGTATATATATATATATATATATATATATGTATGTATGTATATATATATATATATATATATATATATATATATATATATATATATATATATGTATGTATGTATGTATGTATATATATATATATATATATATATATATATATATAGGGAGAGATAGATAGATAGATAGATAGATAGATAGATAGATAGATAGATAGATAGATAGATAGATGGATGGATAGATAGATAATTTTCCCTTCGTTTTCGACATATGAAGAACCGACAACGTCATTCATATTTTATGTTTGTGTCGTTTGTGACACCTGAGTCTCTAGCTAGTGATTTGTATACAAGTTCACATCTTTTGCGACAGGGAGACCCCAGGCTGGTTTGAATTATATACGTGTGTGTGTGTGCGCGCGTGCACAACTCCAGCTGATTTTAAATCGATTTCCGAAAGATAATTATTCAAAAATTCATTTCTATTTCAACACTTTTAGCAACACCTCTCTCACATGAGTCATTAATAATGCGTGTGCATTTTATTTGGAAATCTTATTTTGAGAAACATTTTTATTTGGCCTTCAGCACATAGCTCACACACTGACGAATACCTTTCCATGTGCGATAGATAAAAAAAAAATTACTACATTCTATTTCATCTATTTTTCTAATCAAAATTATAGAACCGATTCTGTTTTCTTTATAACACAGTAAATACTGGTATCCAATGACAATTAGAAAAAAAATCTTACATTTTGCCGACGCGTTTCGTCTTCCGACTTTTTCAAGGCAAACATGAAATCGAAATGTTTTTGTTGTTATAGTTACATTAAAAATCCAAATTTAAAAAGATAGACGCTTCTGTCTAAGCCTTTTTTTTCTCTGGTTAATGTAAATTACCTTGATAGTAAGGGATTATTATTATTATTATTATTATTATTATTATTATTATTATTATTATTATTATTTTCCATGTCGACAATAAAGTTAAATTCCCAGATTTATCTTTTTAAATTTTCATTTTTAATGTAACTATAACAACAAAAACATTTCGATTTCATGTTTGCCTTGAAAAAGTCGAAAGACGAAACGCGTCGGCCAAATGTAAGATTTTTTTCCAATTGTCATTTGATACCAATCTTGTCTTGTCCACAGAATTCATCTGGGAATTTAACTGCAGTAAATACTCTGTAATACAATTCAGCAAACATTACTTTTTAAATCTCAATATTGCTTTTGTTCCATTTTTATCATTCACAATGTATGGGTTTTACAAATTCTTCTATGTGAACACGGGAAAAAATATACCTTATTTATCCTTCAGGGATGCCCTTGAAAATTTTTAGCGGAAAATTTCTTCAGGACGTAAATGATGAGGACTCAACAGAGATTCTTTTTTCTTCCTCGCCATCAGAAAATTTGGGTGTGAGTTAATCTGGGAGAAGAACTAAAATTCAAAACCGTAGCTAAATCAACCTGAAATCATTGCACACTGCTTCCCAAGATATCATCACAATTGAAATATAATTATTATTCTTTGAATTGCCATTACTTCTTGGAAAACATTGTAAAGTGGTTTCCCGTTGCTTTCTCCAGGGTTTTGAGTTCATCGTAATCCTTCTTCTCGATTAACTGGCACCGAAATTCAAGATATGTCCTACCTGCTAGTTAACACAGCCCTGATGATAGAGAAGAAAAAAAATGAATCACTAGATTATTCAACGGTAATAGTGTGAAAATGAAAGCAATAGCTACTCGGTTGTTGCACTTCTGAATTCAATTCTTGGCGTTTTAATCGTTAGCATATCCATATTGAATTAGGAAATTCTTTTCTAATACTGAATATTCCAAGAATATTTTGAGAATCTCTAAATCTAAATTTATTATGTTGGTGCAAATGCGTAGGAACGAGCGATGTTGGGAATTTTAGAATTTTTTTAAGAATATATATTTTTTATTATTTTATTATATCCAGCCGATTTCATTTTAGAGTCTTTTTTCTTTTTCTTTCCATCACTTGTGTTAGTAGGTATTCCACACTGTAATAATAGAAGATCTGTCAGGAATGGTGACATGTTTTAAGAGCCAGAGCACAAATCTACTGTAGATGACCTTGCGATTAAGGCAATCTCTAGACATTTACGTCGTAGTGAATTATTTTCTCCTTTGAGAAGCTTTGACATAAGAAATAATACTCTGACCAAAGGAGGAAACAGTTCGCTCTGACGAAAATGTTTAGAGGATGCTTTTCTATTTATTTATAAGACTGGAGTTTTGTCCACTTTTGGGATAAGTGGCTGGGATTTTGCCCACTAGGCATTTTTCCGTTGTGTGCTAAACTTGAACTGTTTCTTTTTTATCCTGTGACTTTTTACCGTAATTTTTTTTTAATCTGTGACTTTTTTTACCTGTATTCTTTAATTCAATTGGCTGACCATATGTCAAGGAAACCTACATTGGTACCTTGTTTTCCTTAAGGGGGAGAAGACAATTGCTTTTAAGCAGGAAAAACGATTGCATTCAACGTCATTATTTGAAAGAATGCATTTAAGACGCGTCCATTCATTCGCTTTATTGGCTTCTGTTTTTTAAATCCTCAGTGAAGTACATTACAAACAATACGCTTTATCAAAGAGATATAATTAAGTGAAGAAAGAAAGTGACAATGATAATGACTCATGGAAAGCTGGATATCATTTAGTGCGTGATTACGTATACATAAGTAATAGTGCGTCTGTGTGTATTTGTATTTCTATGTACGGATAGACACGCGTTTTTGCGTGCTTATTTCTACATCATCCCCACTCTATCTCTCACGCACACACACACAAAACTCTATTTTCTCTATACCACCGATTTCTGACTTTCTCTCTTTTCCCTTCTCTCTACCCTCATTCGCGCCCTCCCACTTCCGCTTCTCCCCCTCTTACTATCACTCCCACGTTCTTCCACTCGCCAACTCTTTCCTCTCGCTTCTGCTCCATCATACACACTCTCTCGATGTCTGTCTATCTATCTATCTATCACTCACACTCAGAAACACACACTCACTCTCTCTCTCTCTCTTTGTCTAAATTCCTTTCTCTCCTTATCGCTATTTCTCACTTTTACTCTCTTACTCCCCACTTCTTCGCTCCATCATTCTTCCTCTTTGCCATCTTCCCATCACTCTCGCGTTCTAGGCAATCTTTCATCCCTCATCTCCTTCCAGTTCTACTCCATCATCCACTCTCACTCTCGTCGTGTATATGCCTCTCACCCCCACACCACGCTATTTTCCTTTCTCTCTTTATCTCTACCTATTTCTATCTTTCTCTCCTTTCCACTCTCCATCCAGCCATCATTCCCTCACTTTCCCTTTTCCGCTTCTTGCCATCTCACTCCCTTTCTATGCAGTCATTCGCCCCTCATCTCCTTCTTCTCGCTTCTTCTCCATTACACACTTTCTCTGTCTATCTGTCAGTCTCTCTCTCTCTCTCACACACAGACACATAATTTTCCTTTCTCTTTTTTTCGCTATTTTCTAACTTTCTCTCTCTCTCTCCACCCCTTCGCTAACTCCCTCTTCCTACCTCTTTCCAGCTCCCTTTCTACACACCCTTCATCTTCTTCCTCTCGCTTCTTCTCCATCCCCTACTGTGTCTGTCTGCCTGTCTCCCCGTCTGTCTGTCCCTCTCTCTCTCTCTCTCTCATACACACACAATATTTTCCTTTCTCTCGTTATCTCTACGTATTTTCTCACTTTCTCCCCTTCATCTCTCCCCACCTCTTCGTTCCCTCTCTCTTCCTCCCTCTTTCCCTCTCTCTGATATTCTACCCACTCCTTCACCTATTCATCTCCTTCCACTCGAATCTACTCCATCACCCACTCACTTTAACTTCGTCTTCTCTATTCACTTTCGTTTTACGTAAACACGGATTTTTTTTTTGTACTGACAGACTGATTACAATTACTGTTTCATTATTCTGTTTTGTTTGTCATAAATTTCCACTTTTATTTTCATTCGTGTTATATTTTTCTTCATCGTTTCCGTCAAAGAGTATATTGATTTCTAAATTGTATGTTTAGGACTTAAAACAACAGCTCTATAATAGAAACGGTGCAAGGAGATCACGTGATAATATATTTATATATATATATATATATATGTGTGTGTGTGTGTGTGTGTGTGTGTTTGCACGCGGGCGTTGGTACATATTTACAAAATAAATATTTACATAATACGTATAATAGACAATATATATTTGTACAATTCAATGGATCAAACTAAATTATAATTATCGAATCGAACATATACGCATATGGTTTGCTTCTTGGACGAGGTACGGGCAGATCAATGATTGCCATTAATAGATGATTGCAATCATTTATATCCAACAAAACTAGCCATTCTTCATTGAAGGAAAGTATAGTTATTTTCCAAGCATAGCTTACATATGGCACAAGGCCGAAAGTATGGGGCATCTAGTGAGGATCGAACTCACTTTTCAGTTTTAACTGATCTAGCGAGACAAGCTTGCTAACCATTACACCACGCTGTGGTGCCCTTGAAGGAAATTATAGTCTCCGACCCTGTGTCCTCCAATGTATAAAATAAGGTGATCAGACATGTATGATGCACATTAAACTAACACGTACCCGAAATGTTTTCGCGTGTTTCGACTTACCGGAATTAATTTTTAAAAAAATATAACCACATTTTAAAATGTAACATTAAAACGCTTTTAATTTTCTTTCACATTATTTACTTGTAAACTTCCCTGATGATGACTCATGTGATTCGAAACCAATGAAACGGCATTGATTTTAGATATTTCGTGCATCGGTGGTAGACGGATTTGTGAAAGATTATTCGCAATTTATAAAATAAGATGTTTAAATTTAGTAGAAATAGACTTCTTTAATTCTTCATCTTCTGTGTGATCTGACTCTTGATGATGTTATCGGTCATGGCTCTCCACAACATCTTTTACTTTGTAGTTCTTAGTAAATTTTATCTTTTCATCATCACTCCTAATCTCTGTTTTGCCGTGCATTTAGACAAGATCGTTAGATAGGTTATGCGCTGTTTTTTCACCGTTGCTCGCATGCATTGTCCAGGGTATTCTCAGCATCCTTCTGTAGAACCACATTTTGGTTACTTTAATCTCATCTTCATATTTTTCAATACAACATGTTTAAAAGAACAACTGCAGCCTAAGTAAACTAACCCCCCACACACACTCATTTTTCCTTTCTCTCCTTATCTCTTATCTTCTTCTCACTTTCTCTCCCTGCCACTCTCTTTCCAGTCCCCTTCTCCAGCTCATTCTCCTTATTTTCCTCTCCTTCCAACTCTCTCCCGTTCCATGCACTCTTTCAACCCTCATCTTCTTGCCCTATAAGTAAATTTTGTCTTTTGCATCACTCCTAAACCCTGTTCTGCCAGCCTTTTACGCAAGTCCGTCAGGTAGGTCAAGCATGTTTTCACCTTTCTCTCCATTGCCTTCAGTATATATAAATATATATATATATATATATATATATAATATGCATGTGTATATATATATATATATATATATATATATATATATATATATATATATTATAAATTAATTGATTTAAAATATGTTTTTTTTCGCTACACAGTTCCAACCATGTTTCAAAAATAGAAGCTAAAAACCCCGAATTTAATTTTGCAATTAAATTAAAAGCATTAGTTCCATTTCATCTTCAAGCGAATTTTGGAGTAACTTTTAAAAATTACCGGGTTTTAAAGACACAGCTAAAATCACATTTCCATGGTTACAGAATATTCTACTTAAATTGAACAAGGGATGTCTAGATTTCCTTATGTCAGTATCATTGTATCAGTTATGAGCTACAATTTGGAAGGGGTAGGGATGTATTTTACAATGAAACCTGACATCAGTTGAAATGGATGACGAAATTTATGTATGTGTGTGTGTTGAGAGAGAAAAGGGCGCCGCCGTGTGATTATGTATGTACGTTACGTATTGGAAAGCGCTCACTATTATTTAGTGATATATATATATATATATATATATATATATATATATATATATATATATATATATGTGTGTGTGTGTGTGTGTAATTTTATATATATTATTTATATATTATGTATGCACGTTACTTATTGGAAAGCGCTTAATATCAGTCATAGAGCTAATATGGAGCTGTATATATATATATATATATGTGTGTGTGTGTGCGCGTATTGAGAGAGAGAAAAGGGCCCCGGCGACGCCTCCTGATATATAGATATGTTTATTTTTCATAAAGGTTATATTTAGTGGAAGCTCAAACCTGAGTTGACGCTATAACGGCAAGCGAAAGTTGTGATTTTTGTTGTTTCCACTTAATCAAACAAAATACCGTTATCAAAAGAAAAAAAAACACTTTAGAGAACAAAGCCCTCCGCAGGATATGTTTATTATGAGTATTTTGTGTATTTCCTGAAGCGATAATGCACAAGGCATTTTGTTCATTTATTATTGAGTTCCTTTCTTTATTAGATCCAAAACTCCAAACACAATAGGAACAGTTTTAGTTTGTAAGTATCCCATTTTTCTTCTATTTTCCTCACCAGGTTTTTGCATTTGCTTATTTTTATAAAAAATAAAGATTTTTGCTTTTACCTCTCTTGTCAATCTGTGAACAATCTCCACCTTGTGTGTTCTTGATGATAATATTTGGGCAATTGGCTTGTATTCTTCAATATTTGTGGATAGAAGAATCATCAGAGTATAGTAATACCTGCTCATTCAACTAAAGATTAAGAATGATAATCATACAATTTTGCATTTATTTACATCCCGTAGTGATGACAGATTTTCCAATCTATAATATTATTTTGCTATGATTTATGTACTTAAAATATTGATGACACTTTTTTCATCATTTAAAAGGTAGGTGTTTGTTAAAAGTATATAAAAGTGTTTAAAAAAAAACAATTAAAAAACAACATTTGGTTTTAATTATTTAAATATAAAGCCATATTTGTTTATTTTATTTAATTATATATAGGCTTAATTTTCTAATTCCTTAATTCGGCTTAATCTATCTTCGTATAGGTAGTACCACGGACTTCAAAAAAAAAACAAAAAAAAAAACGAAAAACACGTTTTAAATAATTTAAAGGTCTTTGAACTTAAATTAACGTTCTTTTTGAAATATAATGCCCTAAAGATAATCCGAATTGAAAGGATAATTTATTTCCGTACAAATGTTTTAAGCATTTTTTAAAATGTTGATACGTTTGTTTTTTGTCACACATCGAAAAAGTAAACAAATTTAAAAGCTTCTTTTGAATCCAATATTTGACTTCGAGGTGTGTTTCGAAGTATATGAGTAAATTTAAAACTAAATTAACAGGATTTTCTACATAAAATAGAATGAAAATAACGTTTAATTTACACACGGTAGCCTGTGAGATCTAAGGACAAAATAGAAATACTTTAATTCTATCCATTATGCGAAAAAGCGTGAGATAAATTTAAAAAAAATAAAGAAATAAGGTAGACCAGTCGTGCAATAATCAAGAATGTGTTCAATCAGTCAGTTATTCACTCTTAGGCGACTATGTATTTTTCAATACATGACTGATGAGGCATAGTTTTTTTCTTGCAGTAGGTAGCCATTTCTTCTGCGGTAAACCAGTTGCCATCGAAGGCTATAGAACCCGGTCTGTCCTGCTATTTACTCATAGCTGGGAGAGAGAAGTAAGGATTCAAACCTTTACCAAAGGAATATAATGGATCTGAATGGATTGCGTCTCTCTCAATCCGAGCCGCAATGTAACCATGGATGTGACATCCCTGTATTCTAACATCCCACACGAGGAGGGAATTTGAGCCTGCAATAATTTTTTACCTGATCGAGGCTTTCAGGAAAACTCCGCACAAGATATCAGCAACATTATACAATTAATTCTCACTAACAACAATTTCGAGTTTAACTAGCACCGTTGTTTTCAAGTCGGAGGCAAAGCGATGGGAACGAAAATGGTTCCCCGCTATGCAAACATATTCATGGATACCCTGGAACAAAATATTTTGAGTAGTTACCATCTAGGACCCCTCCATTATCACAGATACATAGATGATAGTTTCTTTATACAGTAGCGGCCATAATATAAGGAACGGAAACAACAAAGACATGAATATGAGTAATGCAATGAAATTTTTACCGAATAAAGATTAAGGCGTAATGCATAAAT
>CAHIKZ030000985.1:582500-592500 GCA_903632075.3 Acanthosepion pharaonis | reverse complement strand
GCCGTTCAGTGCTTTCTGCATTCTGCTGAGGTTTCTTCTGGACTCGATGATTTCCTGTAATGATTTATCTAAATCCCCAAAATTCTATTCTTTTCAGTCTCCTCAACTACGCTTCTCTTACATTTCTTCATCTCCATTTCTCACTCTCTCTCTCTCTCTCTCTCTCTCTCTCTCTCTCTATATATATATATATATATATATATATATATATATATATATATATACAGCAGGAGATAACTGACAACTGACATCCATCAAACATGACACGTGGAACTAGAACAGTCTACCCCAGTGATCGAAATAAAGGGTTCAGTTCGAAATTCCAACCACCTGAAGAAGGCCGGAGCGTTCAACGACCGAAACGTTGTGACAAATATGGCGACAAAGATGAGGACAATAGTCCGACTAATGTAAATACGATATATATATATATATATATATATATATATATATATATATATATATATATATATATATATATATACCTATCTATTTGTCCCATCCTCCTCACCTGGATCTCTTAATTTTTATCTGTCTCCATTATGTGTTCTATGCTTATTGATATGTATAATCTGACATTCCTTGTCTTTAATTTACTTTACTTATTTCCTCAAAGTCAAAATGAAGGACAAAATAGAATATTCCTGTTAGATACTAACGGGAGATAATCATTCTCTCCTGTCATGCCTTTATTTATTTCTGTTATGGGACCTTACCCATAATAACTATTCCATACGTAATAAATACTGCGCCTCAAGAGGAAGCGGGAAGTTCCGTCTGAAGTCTGGAGTTCAGTCTGAAGTCTAGAGTTCCGTCTGAAGTCTGGAGTTCAGTCTGAAGTCTAGAGTTCCGTCTGAATTCTAGAGTTCCGTCTGAAGTCTAGAGTTCCGTCTGAAGTCTAGTGTTCAGTCTGAAGTCTAGAGTTCCGTCTGAAGTCTAGAGTTCAGGCTGAAGTCTAGAGTTCCGTCTGAATTCTAGAGTTCCGTCTGAAGTCTAGTGTTCCGTCTGAAGTCTAGAGTTCAGTCTGAAGTCTAGAGTTCCGTCTGAAGTTCCGTCCGTCTGAAGTCTAGAGTTCAGTCTGAAGTCTAGAGATCCGTCTGAAGTCTAGAGTTCCGTCTGAAGTCTAGAGTTCCGTCTGAAGTCTAGAGTTCCGTCTGAAGTCTGGAGTTCAGTCTGAAGTCTAGAGTTCCGTCTGAATTCTAGAGTTCCGTCTGAAGTCTAGAGTTCCGTCTGAAGTCTAGTGTTCAGTCTGAAGTCTAGAGTTCCGTCTGAAGTCTAGTTCGGGCTGAGTTCAGTCTGAAGTCCCAGGAGTTCCGTCTGAAGTCTAGTGTTCCGTCTGAAGTCTAGAGTTCAGTCTGAAGTCTAGAGTTCCGTCTGAAGTCTAGAGTCCGTCTGAAGTCTGAGTTCAGTCTGAGTTCAGAAGTCTAGAGTTCCGTCTGAAGTCTAGAGTTCCGTCTGAAGTCTAGAGTTCCGTCTGAAGTCTAGTCTGAAGTCTAGAGTTCAGTCTGAAGTCTAGAGTTCCGTCTGAAGTCTAGAGTTCCGTCTGAAGTCTAGAGTTCCGTCTGAAGTCTAGAGTTCAGTCTGAAGTCTAGAGTTCCGTCTGAAGTCTAGAGTTCCGTCTGAAGTCTGGAGTTCAGTCTGAAGTCTAGAGTTCAGTCTGAAGTCTGGAGTTCAGTCTGAAGTCTAGAGTTCAGTCTGAAGTCTAGAGTTCCGTCTGAAGTCTAGAGTTCAGTCTGAAGTCTAGAGTTCAGTCTGAAGTCTAGAGTTCAGTCTGAAGTCTAGAGTTCCGTCTGAAGTCTAGAGTTCAGTCTGAAGTCTGGAGTTCAGTCTGAAGTCTGGAGAAGTCTAGAGTTCCGTCTGAAGTCTCTGAAGTCTCCGTCTGAAGTCTATAGTTCTGTCTGAAGTCTAGGAGTTCAGTCTGAAGTCTAGAGTTCCGTCTGAAGTCTAGGAGTTCAGTCTGAAGTCTAGGAGTTCAGTCTGAAGTCTAGAGTTCAGTCTGAAGTCTAGAGTTCAGTCTGAAGTCTAGAGTTCAGTCTGAAGTCTAGGAGTTCAGTCTGAAGTCTGAGTTCAGTCTGAAGTCTGGAGTTCAGTCTGAAGTCTAGAGTTCCGTCTGAAGTCTAGGAGTTCCGTCTGAAGTCTGAGTTCCGTCTCTAGAGTTCTCTGAAGTCTAGAGTTCCGTCTGAAGTCTAGTTCCGTCTGAAGTCTGGAGTTCAGTCTGAAGTCTAGAGTTCAGTCTGAAGTCTAGTTCAGTCTGAAGTCTAGAGTTCAGTCTGAAGTCTAGAGTTCTGTCTGAAGTCTAGAGTTCCGTCTGAAGTCTGGAGTTCAGTCTGAAGTCTAGAGTTCAGTCTGAAGTCTGGAGTTCCGTCTGAAGTCTGCAGTTCAGTCTAGGTGTCTGAAGTCTAGAGTTCAGTCTGAAGTCTGGAGTTCAGTCTGAAGTCTAGAGTTCCGTCTGAAGTCTAGAGTTCAGTCTGAAGTCTAGAGTTCCGTCTGAATTCTTCTAGAGTTCAGTCTGAAGTCTAGTGTTCCGTCTGAAGTCTAGAGTTCAGTCTGAAGTCTAGAGTTCTGAAGTCTAGAGTACCGTCTGAAGTCTGGAGTTCAGTCTGAAGTCTGGAGTTCAGTCTGAAGTCTAGAGTTCCGTCTGAAGACTAGAGTTCCGTCTGAAGTCTAGAGTTCAGTCTGAAGTCTAGAGTTCCGTCTGAAGTCTAGAGTTCCGTCTGAAGTCTAGAGTTCAGTCTGAAGTCTAGAGTTCCGTCTGAAGTCTAGAGTTCAGTCTGAAGTCTAGAGTTCCGTCTGAAGTCTCAGTCTGAAGTCTAGAGTTCCGTCTGAAGTCTAGAGTTCCGTCTGAAGTCTGGAGTTCAGTCTGAAGAGTTCAGTCTGAAGTCTAAGTTCAGTCTGAAGTCTAGAGTTCCGTCTGAAGTCTAGAGTTCCGTCTGAAGTCTAGAGTTCAGTCTGAAGTCTAGAGTTCAGTCCGTCTGAAGTCTAGAGTTCAGTCTGAAGTCTAGAGTTCAGTCTGAAGTCTAGAGTTCCGTCTGAAGTCTAGAGTTCAGTCTGAGTCTAGAGTTCAGTCTGAAGTCTAGAGTTCAGTCTGAAGTCTGGTGTTCAGTCTGAAGTCTATAGTTCCGTCTGAAGTCTAGAGTTCCGTCTGAAGTCTGGAGTTCAGTCTGAAGTCTAGTCTTCCAGTCTGAAGTCTGGAGTTCAGTCTGAAGTCTGAAGTCTGAAGTCTAGAGTTCCGTCTGAAGTCGAGAGTTCAGTCTGAAGTCTAGAGTTCCGTCTGAAGTCTGGAGTTCCGTCTGAAGTCTGGAGTTCCGTCTGAAGTCTCAGTTCCGTCTGAAGTCTGGAGTTCAGTCTGGAAGTCTAAGTTCAGTCTGAGTCTAGAGTTCAGTCTGAAGTCTAGGAGTTCCGTCTGAAGTCTAGAGTTCCGTCTGAAGTCTGAAGTTCAGTTCCGTCTGAAGTCTGGAGTTCAGTCTGAAGTCTAGAGTTCCGTCTGAAGTCTAGAGTTCCGTCTGAAATCTAGAGTTCAGTCTGAAGTCTAGAGTTCCGTCTGAAGTCTAGAGTTCAGTCTGAAGTCTAGAGTTCTGAGTTCCGTCTGAAGTCTGGAGTTCAGTCTGAAGTCTAGAGTTCAGTCTGAAGTCTGAGTTCAAGTCTAGAATTCAGTCTGAAGTCTAGAGTTCCGTCTGAAGTCTAGAGTTCAGTCTGAGTCTAGAGTTCAGTCTGAAGTCTAGAGTTCCGTCTGAAGTCTAGGGAGTTCAGTCTGAAGTCTGGAGTTCTAGTCTAGAGTTCAGTCTGAAGTCTGTCTGAAGTCTAGAGTTCCGTCTGAAGTCTAGAATTCAGTCTGAGTCTAGTTCCGTCTGAAGTCTAGAGTTCCGTCTGAAGTCTAGAGTTCCGTCTGAAGTCTAGAGTTCAGGCTGAAGTCTAGAGTTCCGTCTGAATTCTAGAGTTCCGTCTGAAGTCTAGTGTTCCGTCTGAAGTCTAGAGTTCAGTCTGAAGTCTAGAGTTCCGTCTGAGTTCCGTCTGAAGTCTGGAGTTCAGTCTGAAGTCTAGTTCAGTCTGAAGTCTGAGTTCCGTCT
Source organism: Acanthosepion pharaonis (assembly GCA_903632075.3). NCBI lineage: Eukaryota > Metazoa > Mollusca > Cephalopoda > Sepiida > Sepiidae > Acanthosepion > Acanthosepion pharaonis. Next base: position 588,433 of record CAHIKZ030000985.1, on the reverse strand, counting down.
GAAGTCTAGAATTCAGTCTGAAGTCTAGAGTTCCGTCTGAAGTCTAGAGTTCCGTCTGAAGAGTTCAGTCTGAAGTCTAGAGTTCCGTCTGAAGTCTAGAGTTCCGTCTGAAGTCTGGAGTTCCGTCTGAAGTCTGGAGTTCAGTCTGAAGTCTAGAGTTCAGTCTGAAGTCTGAAGTTCAGTCTGAAGTCTCAATTCTGTCTGAAGTCTAGAGTTCCGTCTGAAGTCTAGAGTTCAGTCTGAAGTCTAGAGTTCCGTCTGAAGTCTCCGTTCAGGCTGAAGTCTAGAGTTCCGTCTGAATTCTAGAGTTCCGTCTGAAGTCTGGTGTTCCGTCTGAAGTCTAGGAGTTTCAGTCTGAAGTCTAGAGTTCAGTCTGAAGTCTCCGTCTAGAGTTCAGTCTGGAGTTCAGTCTGAAGTCTAGAGTTCAGTCTGAAGTCTAGAGTTCCGTCTGAAGACTAGAGTTCCGTCTGAAGTCTAGAATTCAGTCTGAAGTCTAGAGTTCCGTCTGAAGTCTAGAGTTCCGTCTGAAGTCTAGAGTTCAGTCTGAAGTCTAGAGTTCCGTCTGAAGTCTAGAGTTCCGTCTGAAGTCTGGAGTTCCGTCTGAAGTCTAGAGTTCAGTCTGAAGTCTAGAGTTCAGTCTGAAGTCTAGAGTTCAGTCTGAAGTCTAGAGTTCCGTCTGAAGTCTAGAGTTCCGTCTGAAGTCTAGAGTTCCGTCTGAAGTCTGGAGTTCAGTCTGAAGTCTAGAGTTCCGTCTGTCTGAAGTCTAGAGTTCGTCGTCTGGTCTAGAGTTCAGTCTGAAGTCTAGAGTTCAGTCTGAAGTCTAGAGTTCAGTCTGAAGTCTCCGTCTGAAGTCTGGAGTTCCGTCTGAAGTTCCGTCTGAAGTCTGGAGTTCCGTCTGAAGTCTAGTTCTCTGAAGTCTAGAGTTCCGTCTGAATTCTAGAGTTCCGTCTGAAGTCTAGAGTTCAGTCTGAAGTCTGGAGTTCAGTCTGAAGTTCAAGTCTGAGTTCAGTCTCAAATCTGAGTTCCGTCTGAAGTCTAGAGTTCCGTCTGAAGTCTAGGAGTTCCGTCTGTCTGTCTGAAGTCTAGAGTTCAGTCTGAAGTCTAGAGTTCCGTCTGAAGTCTAGAGTTCCGTCTGAAGTCTAGAGTTCCGTCTGAAGTCTAGGAGTTCCGTCTGAAGTCTGGAGTTCTGAAGTCTAGAGTCTAGATTTCCGTCTGAATTCTAGAGTTCAGTCTGAAGTCTAGAGTTCCGTCTGAAGTCTAGAGTTCAGTCTGAAGTCTAGAGTTCCGTCTGAAGTCTAGAGTTCAGTCTGAAGTCTGGAGTTCAGTCTGAAGTCTGGAGTTCAGTCTGAAGTCTAGAGTTCCGTCTGAAGTCTAGAGTTCCGTCTGAAGTCTAGAGTTCAGTCTGAAGTCTAGAGGTCCGTCTGAATTCTAGAGATCCGTCTGAAGTCTAGAGTTCCGTCTGAAGTCTAGAGTTCAGTCTGAAGTCTAGAGTTCAGTCTGTAGTCCTGAGTTCAGTCTGAAGTCTAGAGTAAGTCTAGAAGTCTGGAGTTCCGTCTGAAGTCTAGGAGTTCCGTCTGAAGTCTGGAGTTCAGTCTGAAGTCTAGAGTTCCGTCTGAAGTCTGGAGTTCCGTCTGAAGTCTGAGTTCCGTCTGAAGTCTAGAGTTCAGTCTGAAGTCTAAGTTCCGTCTGAAGTCTAGAGTTCCGTCTGAAGTCTAGAGAGTCTCTGGAGTTCCTCTGAAGTCTAGAGTCTGAAGTCTGGTCTAGAGTTCAGTCTGAAGTCTGGAGTTCAGTCTGAAGTCTAGAGAGTTCCGTCTGAAGTCTGGAGTTCTGTCTGAAGTCTGGAGTTCAGTCTGAAGTCTATAGTTCCGTCTGAAGTCTAGAGTACCGTCTGAAATCTGGAGTTCAGTCTGAAGTCTAGAGTTCCGTCTGAAGTCTGGAGTTCCTGTGTCTGAGTTCAGTCTGAAGTCTATAGTTCGTCTGAAGTCTAGAGTTCCGTCTGACGTCTAGAGTTCCGTCTGAAGTCTAGGTTCCGTCTCAGTTCCGAAGTCTAGAGTTCCGTCTGAAGTCTGGAGTTCAGTCTGAAGTCTAGAGTTCCGTCTGAAGTCTAGAGTTCCGTCTGAAGTCTAGAGTTCCGTCTGAAGTCTAGAGTTCAGTCTGAAGTCTAGAGTTCAGTCCGAAGTCTAGAGTTCCGTCTGAAGTCTAGAGTTCAGTCTGAAGTCTAGAGTTCAGTCCGAAGTCTAGAGTTCCGTCTGAAGTCTAGAGTTCAGTCTGAAGTCTAGAGTTCCGTCTGAAGTCTAGAGTTCCGTCTGAAGTCTGGAGTTCCGTCTGAAGTCTGGAGTGAAGTCCGTCAGTCCGTCAGAGCGAGCGAGTCAGTCAGTAGAGTCAGAGGCAGTCCGAAACAGAGTCGCGTTCAGACAATTACTACTAAACCTGATTTTCCATACTAACACTTCTACTTCTCTGTATATATTCCTGTTTGTAATATATCTGTGTTATTCCATATCCGCCTTCGAGTTCTTCTTTATTGGTTCTACCTTGGACTATCACCGTGGGACAAGGAACCGGACCATAACAATTTCAAAAACAGACTCGTGGACTTGTGGATTGTTATATATTTTCCTCTCTACTACCCAATTCCTTACAGGCGAATAGTCACAAATCTCTTGCTACATCATCACATCTATTTCCATGAAAACTATTTTCGCGTACCACATACATTTGTTCCACTTTTTCGAAATTCTCATCCAAGACCTTACATGTCACATTGTACAGGTTCGAATCATTTACATTGCTCTCGTATTCCACTGTGAAGTAGTTCCTTTCGGGCGGCCTCCTTTCAAGAACCGCTACGTTGTGTAATAGGTTCCCGAGATGTTGCTCCCGGAATCACGACAATCTTAATATCTTCAAATCTCGGTTAAACTCTTATCTACTTTCAACAATCTCATTGAGTGGTTACCTTGACAGGTTCTTGGGCCTTGTATTGGATAGAACAAAATTTTACGAAATCTCAGGATTTTTTTTTACGCCTCTATGCACAATACCGTATACACACGTGTATAATGCGAGTCGAACTATACACATGTAATTTTTTGTAGATGTTAAAATAATACATTTTCGTGACCGGTTGGATTATAAAGAGGTAAAAAATTTTCCGAACGGGTTAAAATCAGGGCCACACTATCCAAGTGTCAGCAGAAAAGTTCATAGGCTGACCAAGATACTCCCATGAAATGTGACCGAAATGTGGTATATATTTCAACATAACACTGTTATTAATATGAAGTTTAAATTAATAAATTCAAGATTTAACAGCCCTAGTATTACACCTTTATAGTAAGTCTATAAACTTTGAAAAGGAAATTTTATATTGGAAGACGGCAATTTACCAGCAAAGATTAACTCTGAAAATGTTTTTTTGGAATCTGCTCATTCTGTGTCATATGATGAAGTACAGAATTTTAAAAAATCAATGGCTGAACTAGTTCTAAAACTAGTTTAAGAACATGGGTGCTTGCATTTGACAAGAATTTAGTCTGTATTATTTCGCTGTCAGAACAATAGTATTGTTTCCAGTTTTCCGCTGAAAATAGTTGTCTTTGTAAAGTCTTCGTTTATTATTTAATTATAAAACTTTTAAAGCCTAACGATATATTTACTTCTGTTTATAAATATTTGTTACAAAATGAAATTATTCTATTGAGAGGATGAAACGCTTCGGCAAAATTCTTTTTTTGTCTATTATCACAGTGTGGGATATTTCCTAACAAAAGGAAATAAAATCGGATATATATATATATATATATATATATATATATATATATATATATATATATATGTGTGTGTGTGTGTGTGTGTGTGTGTGTGTGTGTGTGTGTGTGTGTGTGTGAGAGAGAGAGAGAGAGAGAGTGAGTGTGCGTGTATTTCTGTGTATGTATGTATGTATGTGGAATGTGTGTATAAAATTTAAAATGCCCTGCATTCCTCTGTCGTGCGCATGTGTAGTCGTACCAAGATAACAAATTTAGTCCAACGAAGTCCTGAAGTAGATAACTTTTTCCTTTTGTCATGCATTTTACCCATATATATATATATATATATATATATATATATATATATATATATATATCCCTTTCACCCCAATTTCTACGAACAAAAAGTGAGGGAAAAATGAGAAAAAACTCTAAATAAAATCGGATATATATATATATATATATATATATATATATATATATATATATATATATGAAGTCGACTTATAGACGGATATATACAAACGCTACATGTTTATACAAAAGGACATTCTTTTAATGGGAATATATATTTTCGATTATTCAGAGATCGAACGCTATTGGTGCACGAAAATGATAATGGATCTATCTGTAAATATATGCTATTTCTGAACGTCTATTAACGACAATTATTTTATCCATTTTTTAGTTCTTTCCTCTTGCTATTGAATAAGAAAAAAATCATAGATAATACAAAATGAAGAAAAGAGTCCAGAAGTGCTACGTAATATCTCTTACCAATATTGTTGAACAATCTCCTCGCAAATGAAGAATAGACTTGCGTCAGCAGGAATATGTATCTACAGGAGGATGATAAGGATACTATGGACCGAAAACGTGAGCAACGACGAAGGTTTAGAGAAAACTGGAAACTTAAAAGAAACTCACATTTAACATTAGGAAGAAATATCTAAAGAACATAACGAGGAAAGAGGAACTGGAAAATCTGATACTCACAGGACAGAATGAATGCAAAAGTGACAGAGGAAAAATGCATATTATACTTAGTGAGCATGAATAAATGGATGGCAAAGCAAGGTTTAGAAGAAATAACAAAAAGACAAAATTTATTAAGAGCTACAAGAAATAGGAAATGGTAGAGAGCCACGATCGCCTACGTCTGTACACAGGAGAAGAAAACGAAATATATTTAATCTTCATTGCCTCGTACTATTTTCTGAGTTGTTAACAATACTGAAATTCCCGTCGTCCTTAAAAAAATGTCTTTTCATATGAGAATTGCACCTAAGGAAAAATAAAGGGTGTTCCAATAACTTGGACCGATTTTCAAAGATAATAAAAAAATAAAAAAAACAATAAAGGGTGTTCCAATAACTTGGACCGATTTTCAAGTTAAAGCATCTGATTTTTTTTTCTTTTAGTTTTGGCGGACATTTGGGCGATATTATTTCTCTCACACATTTGCCATGACTTAAATAACACGATCCAATAGAGAAATAAATAAATTGTCACCAATAACACTGATTTATTTCCTGCGGACTTTGATCCGTATTAATGAAACACCATTATATATAATCTGTCTTAATGAAACACCCATTATTGTTAAATGGCGAATTGATCTTTCTCACTATTTCTACAACAGTTATCGCAAATTAAACTCATATAAAAATAGGTTTCCTCTGCAAACGACATTTTCAAGGGTCACACAAATATATTTTCGATATATAAAATAAAAGCATATTTTATCTGTCTATATTTTTTAGATGAGGCATTGTAATTATTTACTTCAAGGACACAAGACACAGTAGATAAAAGTGTTGTTTGAATCCAATGATTGACCCAAAGTGCTGTGAGTTCAATACCTAACTACGGCAGAATCGAACAAATACTTGGAAATTTGTGTTAAAGGGAGAGAAATGGTACTGAGTGATCCGGAAGAGGCATGATACGGGAACTAGAACAATGTACACCGGTGGACGAAATAAATGCTTCAGTTCGAAATGCTAACCACCTGAAAGAGGCCAGGGCGTACAACGGCCGAAACGCCGTGAAAATGGTAACAAAGATATAGACAAGAGTCCGAGCAATCTAAATTGTGTAAATGGGCAAATTTTAATCAAAAGATTCACTCAGTGCAGGCAACGTCTATCTGCGCAGTCAAAATGGAAGCCGATTCGTTCT
>CAHIKZ030000985.1:530000-577500 GCA_903632075.3 Acanthosepion pharaonis | reverse complement strand
CTTAATACTGTTTAATTAGCTAGATACAACCGTCATTTCTATTCTAATTGTTTTTTTTTTAAGGTTTTTTCTCGCCAGAATCCATACTTCAAATCTACAAATCAACTATTCGTCTTTGCATTGAATACTACTGCCATATATGGTCTGGTGCTCTCACTGTTCATTTCCAGGTCCTCGAGAAAATCCAGCTACGTGATTTGTCCTGATCTGGCATCCCGTCTGTAGTCGCTATCTCACAGACGTGCTGTGGCTTCCCTGTCTTTTCTACAAGTACTTTCATTGCAGCAACTCCGACGAGCTACTTTCACTGGTTCCCAAACTGTATGAATCCAAGCGCGCTACTAGGTCGGCATCTCGGTCCCACCCATTCATTGTCGAAACGAGTAAATGTAGCCATAGCTTCTACTCTAACAGCTTCTTATATCGCACCTTCCGTCAGTGGTACGCCCTTCCTATCACTTGCTTCCCCGATAAAAAAATTCCAATGTAATGTCAATCGACATCGTCTGATGTCTTGATCTTGATCCCTGTCCTTCTCTTTATCCTTTTCTCAAACACTCCCCTTTACTCTTACTCTTACTCTCACTATCTTAAAACACTTGCGTGCTAGTGGCACTCCTGCATTGCTTGAGAAAAATCTCCCCGTGAAACTCTCTTTCGGTTCCTTGATTCCCCACCACCTGCACTATTCAAAAATATAAATGCTGTTGGAATTTTTGGGTACTCTGGTGTACTAGTGAGCCAGCCAAAATGAGCTGACTCATTTTATAGTTCACCAATAGAAGTGTTAACCAATCAGAAGACTCAAAATATTCAATGCGACGTATATAAAGGCGGCCATGTTTTTTTTTCAGAATATTCACTGCCAGCCTGAAGAATTACTGAACAGCTGCTGGTGGTATTGGCGATAAAGGCGGATTTAGTAGAGTGTCTGACTTGTCAGTATTAATCTTTAACGTTGTTTCATTGAAAAGATTACCTACTGCGCTATATTCTATATTTATAGACTATGGTGAACATAGTCTAAAGTCAATCTCACATAAACATACAAATTCGACGTCCATCACCATCTTATGTCTTCCTCAATATTGTTCCTTTATTTACTGTTTCCTAACTTCTCCTCATTAAAGTTTCCTCATTTTCTTTTGCCCCATGTAACCCATAGCGTCCGAGTGGCATTGCCAAAAAATTAAAAAAAAAAGAATAAAAATTACATTTATTTGAATATTGTCAAAAAATGTCACTCCAACGTGAAGACAAATTTTCGATTCTACATTGAAAGAAATTTTGCGTTTCCCATAAAAAAATTATTTGAGATACTGGTCATCAACGACTAATAAGGCAGATGGCTAATCCGTTAAGCCGATCATCGGTAGATGGGAAGAGATTATTTGTAAGTTATAAAACCACTATAGTAACTATCAGTAGTTATGATCATAATGTGCATACTATAAACATGTACATATAGTATAAATAACTATATACTTACTAAAGATATATTAATCAAAATAACAAAAATAATAGATTACTTACAGCTACCTTCTCACGCACCCGCTAATGTATCTTACTTTATATCCGTTTTTGTTTATAATTGAAAGGTTCGCCACCGCCGCCAAGCGGTCACTTTGAGAAGTAATACGACTCGTTCCGCTAAGCCCGCAAATTTTGAAATACATTCCTGATGATTTGGATTTTTTTTCTTTGATAACCTTTTCCTATTATGCCTGCAAATTTTGTCCGTTACATCCGAAGTCCGTCATTTCGGGTCCGTAGATGAGAAGTTTGTATATTGATCGAAGCAAATGAAATTGTGGAGGTTCTGAAACTGGTGAGTATGGAAGATTTTTCATTTCTTTTATTGGTGGGCGTGTTTAAGATCTTTGCAGGTTTTTTAAAGCTGCAAAATATCTTTAGATTTTAAGCATTTTTAGGAGATAATAAGGATTTAATGATACAAGTAGTACTATTTAGCCCATAGCTGGAGGAAGGGAGTTGTGTTTTCTAAATTTTCCAATTATATTTGCACATAAATTAATATAGCGTACCCAACGGGAATCGGAACTTGACTCTCTATTTTTCAGTTCCGAGCCGTTATCCATTACACCAACCGCACATCAAAGTTTTGGGAATCTGCTATTCCCAAGCGGGCAGCCATCTACGTACTTACAAGGCCCGGCGTTGCTTAATTTTCGTTATTGTAAGAGAGCCGATGTTTTAATTTGATATGGGAATAATTTGTCGTGTTTGTTTTTTTTGGGTTTTTTTCAGATTGCTGTCATGCTAAATAATAATATATCTTTTCTGTTTAGCTATGCAGAACACTTTTGACTAATGCTTCGTTTATCGGATAAAGTATTGTGCAAGACACATCGACCGTGACAGATCTCTCTCTCTCTCTCATGTTCTAATATCCCATAATAGAAGACAGATTACATTTTCCACCACAAATCCAAGATTTCTGTGGATGGGTTCCTGGATTTGGTCGAGGCAAACCGCTTTTCATTTTGTGATATTTCCTGTCTTTTTCCTTTTTTGGTTTCAAGCAAAACCCATTTTTCATCAACTGTAACAAAACAATGCCTAAATGAAATATTGGCCTTTCTGTTTAAAATATTGTTGCTGATAGTGGAAGCCTGTGCTTGCTTTTCAGGCGAAAGGTCATGTGAAACCTTCTTAGCAAGTCTACTGAATTAAACTCTGAAATATTGTCAAAGAGAAACGATAACACAGTAATACTAGAGGCATTTTCTTACCATTTTAAGTTGATTCTACGTTGGTTGTTTGACACAAAATTTATAGAGAGTTAATTCGTAATTATATTCCGAACACACTATTTATGTATTTTTTTTTCATATCCGAAACAAAGAATTGCTTCTGGCTCCCTGTAATCTAAATAGATTGTAACATTCTGAATGTAATATTCAAAGCTTGAGTTAAAACTATACATTAAACCTCAACTTATATACGGGGATTATTATCACCGATATATTATTTGTTTTGGAAAGTAGTCCTGGACATGAGGAGAAACTACATCCGTGAGCCAGGCCACTTATAGGGATATTAGAGATTTTCAGGATCTTGGAATCACCACTTGCTATTCTTCTCCGGTCGACCCTGACCCTGGGTGGTAGTACCCGTTAGGGTCTCTGTTATGTTTAAACAGGGAAACCCTGAACACAAAAAACTATGAAAGTATAAATATATTTTTATAGTAAAATAAATTGCAGTTACACATTTTCATATAAAAACCATTACCAACAATACATAATTATAGTAAAATTACTAGCAATACATTTTTAAACCAAAATAACCAGTAATACATTTTATAGTAGAATCACTATCACTACATTTTATAGCAAAATGACCAGCAATACACTTCATCAGTAGCTTAAGACATACAATTGCGTTCATAATATATTTAGGTGAAGGCATAAAATTTTGTTCAAAATATTTCGATTTAAATAACCAATGGAGGTTGATATGCCGCTAAACAAAGTCAACCAACCAATCAACGCGGAAAGTGATTTATATTTTAGAACATGTTAAAAAAATAAATTGTTCTAGGAATTCGTATCATGCTAACATCTCGCCAATTATTTATGTATAATACACACTTTTTACAGACTTTTAGGCGTAACATTTAGGAATGCGCATTATACATGAGAACAATATATTAACTGTTTTTTTCCAGCTCGGTGACTCGCTTATATCAAGGACGTATGACTGAAATAATGGTCCAAATTAACTAATACGTAAGCAAGAGATTGAATTAATTAACAAAGCACTGCGTTTGTCTTTGAAAAATAAAACCAACTCGATATATATTATAAGCGCATTTCAGTTAGCTTCACGGCTGTCCGTGTCAAAGAATTGTATGGTGACAGTTGTCAACGTCGCAGATCTCTGTCATATTCGATGACGTCGTTGTTCTCAACGTCAGCTTGTCCTTCTTCCGTAAATCGGATGTCATACTCACAGCAGTCCACTGCGTTTGTGAAGCAACGTTACTTGAATGACTTTGACACAATAGTTTCAAGGATGTTCTGCCAGGTTTGAAATATCGATGTGCATATAACAGAAAGCTCTCTTGTTGCTTTATGGCTAGACCATACCCGAAGGTTCTCTCTTAATAGTGTTTAAAATAACACCAATACTAAATAGTGTACGTATTCGGTGTTTAAAATAACACTAAATCTAAATAGTGCACAGATTTTTGTGTTTAAAATAACACTAAATAAATGTGGTCTTCAAAAACGTAAATTATATAAATAGTTATATTTAGACGATTCTTCTTCTGTGTGATATTTCCCTTCAAGACCCGGGTAATCATGGTTTTTTGGAACGTCTTCTCATTTGTAGCTCTCAATAAATGTAAACTTTTTGCTAACTCCCCATAACTTTCTTTCGTCATCCATTTACACAAATCCCTTGGGTAGGTTACCCGCTGTTTTTCTTACTTTTGAATGTTAAATTTTCCAGACCATCTTTCCTAATTTTGTGCCCTAGAAAATACAACAGCCTCTTTCTGAGGATAATTATAAGTTTTCTTCGATTTTCTCCAAATGCCTACATGTCCAGTATATGTTATTCTCAGCATCCTTCTGTAGAACCTCATTTCAGCTGCTTCACACCTTTGCTTAATCTGTAAGGGGATTGTCAAGTATTGGCTGTTATATAGGAGGATTGATATTACGTAAGATCTCAGTATTAGTTTCTTTGTTTCTAACGAGATATTTCCTGTGTCTTAATACTTTGCTTAGCTTTCCGAAGGCACTTCTCGTTATACCAAAAGTGCGCACGGATTTCAACCTCGCAATTACCGTCCTCTGATAAAACATTTCCCAGATATTTAAATTGTTCTGCTTGCTTGATTCTGAGTGAAAAATCTTTAGACGATACGAAACGGATAAAAAAAAAAAAAAAAAAACGTAAATGCTGTAACAAATTATAAAAGTTAAGTGTTGTATGTTACAGAGTAATGATTACAGTAATCGATATTTGTTCAGGAGTAGAGAACGAATATATTTGTTTGTTTTTTCATGAAAATTTACATTTATCTTAAATATCATTTCTCTTTTTCTCTTCATAACCACAACAATTGAATGTAAACTTATATCAGTATGTCCCATTAGAAATATCTTTTATAACCAATTTTATGTATGAAATTAATACAATATTTTATCTAGCCAATAGCAAAGACGTTAGCAGGGTTTAAATAAATCGAGAATTTCTTATGCATGTATGTTAGACTATAAACATAAAAAAAGAAAAATTTTATCCATAATTTTCCAGAATTATTGGCACACACAAAAATGCTGATATTTGAATTATAAATAGAAAAAATTCATTCATATATTTCTGTATTCTTATAAAAAAAACATATATTCGCATGCTCTCTTCATGTTTGTAAATTGCCCATGACACAAAGTATTCAACAGAAATCTGTACATGAAAATATACGTGGGTTTGTCTTGCTTTTCTATTCATATATGATTAAAATGATTTTCATTTATAACAAACATGTATATGTGAATATATATATATATATATATATATATATATATATATATATATATATATATATATATATATATATATATATATCTTTATTCATACGTACACATATATTGACATGCGTAAGTCTCGTTGAGGACGAACTTAAGTGAATCTGTAAAACGCATCAATAAAACTACAGTCCAATGATAAAAACAGGTTTTATTTTTAAACGATAAATATATACATGAAGCATAATCTTCCTTGTCAATATATCGTGGGGCAATGATCGATAGTTATTGAGGCTAGTCTTATTAACCAACACTGCCGAGCAGTCAGTTATATTCTCTTTGGGTACTACTAGCAATATTTGGCATTATACAACACAAGATTTGACCGGTCATACCATCATTCAAAACACACGGTCACGCAGGCGCACGCACGCACGCGCGCACGCGCGCGCACACTCACACACACACACACACACTGCTACTAATACTACTACTACCACCACCAGCAATACTACTACTACTACTACTACTACTACCAATACTGCTAGTACTACTTTAAACGTTCTATTTTAGAGGAAACTCGTGTTTCTGTAGACGTCTCTTTTAAAAGGTATAAAATGCATCTACAGTCTTGTTCTTTGGAGATTCTTAATGAAAGGTAAATATCCTATAGGGTTTTTGGCATGTATCCCTTTTTAAAGGAAAACAACGATTGCTCCGAAATTAATGCATTTTAAATCTGACGTTATTTCCTCAGCATTTTACACACCTGTTTGAGTAAATCGTAATATACATACATACTCATATATATATATATATATATATATATATATATATATATATATATATTTGTGTGTGTGTTCGCAGCATATTTTCATTCAAGCATGTTCAGTTATATAATTTAGACGGATTATGTCTATTTTAGATTTAATCCATTGGTGTCCACGAATTATTTTTTCTTGGTGGTTGTAGAAAATTGATTAAGAAAAAAATTCCAAAATTTTCTTTCGAATATTTTTATTTTCTCAAGTACTTTCAATCTCTTCTGAGGCCATCTCCTGAGGCCGCAATCTGTGAATGTGTTACGCGTTAACACCAAAAATTCTAAATATTTTTCACCGCTATTTATGTGATTTTTTAAAAATATTTTTTAATTGGAGTATTTTAATTTAGTTTGTTTATTTATACGTATATCTGATGCCCGTTTAGACATGTAATATTTTTTACTATCTTATACACACAATCACACACACGCACACAAACATATATATTTATCTACTGCATTAACGCACGGGATACTAACCAATGAGAATCGATACTTTTCATAGCTTCCACAGTTCTATACCCGACACGAACTCACACACACACACATACTGGGGGTGAATAAGACTGACGACTTATATTTTCTTCGGTCTATTTTGGATTTATATATATATGTATATATATATATAATAATAATATTTTTGTTTAAAAATATGATTCCTTCGCTACATAAAAGTTCTCATGTTTCAAAAACGAGACTCGAAACCATCCAGATAATTATTAAAATTAAGTTGAATTGAGGTGTTTAGTCCCGTTTCATCCTCAAGCGAAATTTTAAGAATAAGCTATCTCTCAGTTTACGTGTACATATCGCTTTCATTTATCATCACTTGCCTTAATAAAGTCGGATGACGAAATACGTCACAAGGACTAAGTACTTTTTCTTGATTGTCTGTTTTATTCATATATATATATATATATATATATATATATATATATATATATATATATATATATATATATAAACAAGTAAATTTAAAAATAATTTTACTCCAATATTGGCTTGAGGATGAAATGGAACTAATGTCTTTAATTTAATTACAAAATTAAATTCAAAGCTTTTAGCTTCCATTTTTGAAACATGGTTAGAACTGTGTAGCCAAAAAAACATATTTTAAATCAGTTAATTTATAATATTAATGCTCTCTAAATTTACATTGAGCACTATTTTGTAAAAAAAACATATCTATAAGAAAAACGGATTATATATCTTCTGTTCTTTCTGTTTATATATATATATATATATATATATATATATATATATATATATATATATATATATATATGTGTGTGTGTGTGTGTGTGTGTGTGTCTGTGTGTGTGTGTGTGTGTGTGTGTGTGTTCACTACGCCCTTATTAAGCTAAACTTACTAAAAGCTATGAACATGCAATGACAGTGATGGAGCAATGTTTAGCGATTTTATTTTCTCATCCCATTGCTATCGATTTCGTTCTTAATTTCGCTAAAAAACAAAGCAAAAAAAGGTCGCTAGAAAGGGACGTATGTCTTGGATGATTCCTCTCAGCAGACTTATTCAACCTCTTGAGACAAGTGCTACTAGGCTTCATTATTGGCGGCCACATTCTTACACAACTACAGGGACTACTACAGAATGTAGTAAAAGAAAGAACGAAGAAAGGACTATCACGTAGAAGAAGACAGAATGTGTATTTGTCAGCAAAAGGAACACCCCAAGATACGAACTATGAATTGGAGTTACCAAAATTAAGTAAGTACGAAATGTTGCATATCTGAGAATTTTTTTTGTTAACGGAGGATGGAAAATGCAACAACCGAAGCAGAAGTCTTATTTGAATAGCGAAAGATGCCTTCCAGAAGTTAAGAAAAACATTAAGAAACAGGAACGTATTGAAGACAGAAGGGACAGAGGAATTTAGTAAATAACATAGTGTAAATTTTTGGTAGAACTGTTATTAGGAGATACAACAAACAGCATTGTGCTAAGATCTACAAAATACAAGAAGTTCTGAATAACCATGATCAACTAGGGAATCCTGTACACATGTAGAAGTTTGGTTTTCTGAATTCTTTCTGCAGTGTATATTAATAGATGTATTTTGATACGCATTTTGTAGCTAAATATCAAACGACCCTTATATATGAGTCGTTTTGTGGTCTTGTGTAAGTGGAAATCTATAACGAGTCAAATTTTCTTTCTTATATAAGCGATGCATTGTTGCCGTTTGAATCTATATCTTAAATAATGTTCGTTCGTAAGGCCCTCACCTTCAATTGATATTTTTCACTGTGCGAAAATCGTAAAGCATGAATCACGAGCCGCTTACGTAACCATAGAAATTATGAATAAATCAGGTATGAAAATATCTTCAGTATGATCGAGCATCTCTCTGTACAAGTGATTGAGGTTTTAAAAAAAAATATTAATTAAGCATCATTTAGAACCTGCAACAATACTTGACTTTGGTAGAAAAGTAGTCTGATAGCTCCACTTTTGATTATCAAACAGCTACTCCTTTTAAATATAAAGAATTATTATTAGTATATTATTTTAATATTATTCTTTAACTAGCAGCATGGCCCGGTGTTGCCCGTGCTTGATTAAAAATCGTGCATCTCATACAGCAATCGCAATCACTTGACTTAAAATATTTTTGTCCTTCGTTGCCTTTAAAGGACTGCCCTTTGCCGTGCTGATGTTGCTACAAGCCTTACTTCTCAGACTGCGAATTAAATCTGTTACTTTTAAAAGCGCTAAACAAAATGAACACAAAACGATCAGCTTTAAAATAGGACTCGTAACTGGAAAAACCAAATGAAAAAAGAATGTTACCAACAAATACTTTTTCACACCCAACCCAGTTCTGCGGAATCAGAATCACCGTTTAGTTTAAGCAGGCGAATAAGCCAATTGGAGTAAAGTGCCATGCAGATTAAAATTTTTCCGATTTGTGACGAATGCAGCTATCGATTTTTTAGTTAACATTCGTGTCAGTCAGCTGTTGGTTCTCACGCTGGCCAATAGAATCTTCCTGGCTATTCGTGGCGGCCAGCTATTGGCTCTCACTCTGGCCAGTAGATAATGGCCGCAAACTACATGAAAACTGCCGTAGAAGCATGAAAAATCGACTATTTTCACTATCGATGGGAGTTGGGAAATGCAAAGTCGGTCTTGGCCTTGCCACTAACTTGGAGCATGTGCATGTCAATTTTGGTGCAAATCCGTCGAAAATTGCGACCGTGTATTCATTACACACACACACACACGCACACACACACACATACACACACATCCTGCCTTTTATAGATATAGATCAGGCTTCAAGTCACTTATATTATAGTAAACGTTTTATATACATAAAGCAAGCAGTATTGATTGTATTTATTTGGTTTGTTTTACGGCATATCAACCCCAATGGGTTATTTTATGCCGACAAGATTTTTTAGGTAATTTTGATTTACGGCATACCAATCTCAATTTTAATTATTTTATTAAACTTATTTTATGCCGACAATATTTTATTGCTAGTAATATTTATTCCAAAAATGTATTGCTGGTAATAATTTTTCTTCAACAATTAATTGCTGGCAATATTTTATTACAAAAATATATTTCTGTTATTAAAACCTATTTTTACACGTTTTGACCCCAGTTTGGTGGTTGACTTTTTGCCCCTAACTGGGACCCTAACAAGTGCTACCATCCCAGGTCAGGGTGGACCTTGGAACACTAGCAATTAAGATGCGGTTCCACACTCCTCAAAGCCACCTGATCAGAGGCCTCAATGTCGGATGTATTTTATTGACATACCCAGGCCGTGGATGTAGTTTATCCTCATGCCCAGGACACGGGTGCAGTATATCGTCATACCCATGACGCGTATAGATTGGAATAAATCGAAAATGTCTGCGATGATAAGGGATATCATGTTAGAAATAAAGAAAAGAGAGCCGAAGTTATATCTCACCTTCTCTGTGACAGTGATTGCTAAACAATTTCGTAACAGGCAAAAAGGTGACTTAAAATAGGCTTTATAGAATGATTCCGAAAATATCCCAGTAGAACGAGAGATTTAAAAAAAAATAAAATTAAACCAAAAAGTAAACATATAAAAAGAAAGAAACCGTTGAAATTTCTGTGGTACATATTAAGAAAAGAGGGCTTGAAGAATTTGACACTCATAGGGCTTACTGAAGGCAAGCGAGTTAAAGGAAAACACTGAGCCTACTACCTAGCAAATTTGTGTAAATGTTTTGTTTTCTTTTTCGAATAGGGACTGCTAGGAATAATAATGAGGCAAACACTCTTCATTTCTACAAAAATATTAAAAATTGGGGAGAGATATGATTGCTTAGGTCTTGAAATTTATAAGGCACACGAACGAAGACAAAGTTAATAATTCATCTGAAAAATTTGGACAGCTTGAGAAAAATAATTAAATAATTTCTGAACTAGTTAGCACGAAGTCCCCATTAAGGTACATTTAAATCGTAGTAGATAGGATCACCAACCACACCGTTCACATGACTCCACGATCTTTAGAACAGGAGTAGAGGTGTATCCCTTTTTTTGAGTTTCCGGTTTCTTGTAAAGCCTACATCTCGCGTCTCCGTCTGAACTCTGAAATTTTCTTTCCTAATTGCTTATCTACTTTTTTTTAATACTCAATAAAATTTTGTAGGTTCGTCTATCATCCGGTTCATACTGCTCTCTGATCTTTTGAACAGGAATAGTTTTACACTTGTTCCATCTTTAGGATTGGATTTTTGGTTCCTCCTAAAGTATTTTAATTATCTTTCACACCTAATGCCCCTCCGTGTCTTAGTGGCATTATCGCCTTGCTTGGAGATAATCGATTTACAACAAAAACACGAGCCATAATAACAGTATCTAGAAACTGTATTTATACCGGCCGATTGCACTTTTGAATCACTTTTTAATAGAGTTGATATTATAATTAATGTAGCCAGCCTTGCAGTTGATTGTAGTAATTATGTTTATTGAACTGCTTTTCTAGACTTACATTAAGTTGTTAATATCAAAGTGAAAAATTATCGGTTATGACATGAATAATACAGACGATTATACGGTCTAATGTAACAAGCATTTATTGATTTAATAATTATCTTTCTAACAGTTATTTTTCTGTCTTTCAAGATGACCACGCGTATTGTTTAATGGAAAATATTTCTTCATTTGTCTGTCATGTAATACCTATCTACCGAAATTAGATGAAACTAGAATATTTTGCAAAACACTGACGTGTGTTGAAATCTTTGCAGTACTTCGTATTATTAAAGTTATCATTAACGTTTTTTGTCGAGATTTAAAAACTGTAGGTTTCGTTAAATTTAGCAAACTAATCGATGGCATTTGAATAAGTAGATTTGTTTGGAAGAATACTTAAAGAAAAACTCTACATCGCGGTTTAATAATTACTTTAAATCAATTTAATTTTAGAAAACTTAATGGTAAACAATTTTTTAAGAATTTTTTTTTCCCTTTCATTTTTAACAGTGGAGAATAAATTCGTAGGATTTCTTACTCTTGAGCATCCAACATATAACTGACCATGCGTAAATATTTGTTTCTGGAGCCAAATTCCAACATTTTCAAGCGTTTGGCCTGGTGATTTTCTTGTTAGCCCTAGCAAATGCAGGGCAAACTGGAAACTGTATTTGTACGTACATAAAAAATAGAGAAAGAATGTGCGAAGCAATATTGCATTTTTATTAAATAAGTATTTATTATTTTAATCATTAAATTGTTTTTAAAATAGTGGAAGTATTTTGTATAGTAAATTAAAATTTTTAATTTTTCCCCAAAACTTTATTGTACGAAGCTACGCACCGTAGTAAAACCAACTTTACTTTGTACCTCATTAAATGTTTGCACTTTTCATCAAAAACTTTGGATTTGATTGACCAATTTTGACTATTTAAGAGGGACGAACGGACTAATGTATGTCAGAGAATTATATATATATATATATATATATATATATATATATATATATATATATAGGTAAACACTATTTCTAAAACAATTACATACCCACATACGTAACTTATTAAAAAAACACGCTAAATATTACTTTCTACCCAATAACAGACAATATTATAAATGTGTTAAAAAGATTGCACAACACAATACACACCATTTAAAGCAAAGTTTCCGTAGGTTAAGATATATCATATATATATATACATTAAGAATTGGACAAAGTCGGACAATTTATTAAAGGCATTTTTATGTTTAACATTCTTATATATATATATATATATATATATATATATATATATATATAGAGAGAGAGAGAGAGAGAGGGGGGAGAGAGAGGGGGAGAGAGATAAGGTAAATTTTATTTTCCATAAACATGGATTCTGCTTTTATTATTTCACAATTAATTATGAAATTTTCCAGTGTTCAATTTTATATGCTTACTCTCTCTTCCTTCTTTTCTATCTAGCTCACTCCCTCTATATATAGTTCTGTGCGTGTGAGTGTACGCAGGGACGTGTGTTTTTATGTTTCTGTGCCTGTGTAGGCCATATATATATATATATATATATATATATATATATATATATATATATATATATATATATATATCGCGCACACACACACATACATATAGAAGGTATAGATATATATGTATAAATATTATATGTATATAGGTTTGGATGCCTATATACTTTATTCTTTATCTATATATTTATCCATGCGCATTAAATAGAACTTAAAACAATTGGATTTTGGCAAAACTTTAAAGAGCTTATGTTCCATGATTAATATTCGCTTATAATTAATTTTTGTGTATAGGAATATCCTAAAAGAATAAATCAATGTTTATGTAATTTTATTATGTGCCTTTAAATTAGGATAATTTTGATTGAAAATTCGCTTTAACTCAAACTTAAGACAGAACGCCTTAGCAATATTTTCAAACTTATTCGCAAGAAAAATATGGTCTGTCAATAAGCTGGTCAATAATAGATAGATAGATAGATAGATAGATAGATAGATAGATAGATAGATATTCCATGAATATTTCGCAGTGAAATGATTGTTTAACGATACGAACATCAACAAATTTACATATTGAACAAAACATGAATTTACCAAATCACTTTCAACGGAAAGAAAATTGTATACGATATTAATGTTCATTGTGTAACGAAAATAAAGTATGAAAACCCAGGAAAATTTCGTCAAAAACAAACAAAAGTAAACTGAAATATTACATAATGCCAGCCCGCCTCCATGTCAGTGAATCTTGGACATCCCCTCAATGATTAAGAAGAGACTTGTAGCAACAGAAATATGGTTCTATAGAAGGATGATGGGAATACCGTGTGCTGAACATGTACGCAAAGATGAAGTTTCAAAGAAAATTAAATCAAGAAGTACACCTAGGCTTAGCATCAGAAAGTGA
The DNA here is from genome assembly GCA_903632075.3 of Acanthosepion pharaonis. Lineage (NCBI taxonomy): Eukaryota > Metazoa > Mollusca > Cephalopoda > Sepiida > Sepiidae > Acanthosepion > Acanthosepion pharaonis. Next base: position 563,758 of record CAHIKZ030000985.1, on the reverse strand, counting down.
CTACTGGAATTTCTAGGAAACATATTGAGGAAAGAGGCTTGGAAAAGGTCACACACAGGGACAGAGGAAAACAGCCCTTTACTCACCTTACGTGTTTTTGCAAATGGTTAGGAGAACTCAGTTTAGGATAAATAGTAAAATGACAGCATTTTCTAAGAGCAACAAAGGACAGGAAAATGTGGATATCTATGATCGTTAACGTCCTAAAGAGACATGGCAACTAGAAGAAGAAGAAGAAAAAGAAGAAGAAGAAGAAGAAAAAGAAGAAGAAGAAGAAAAGAAGAAGGAGATGAATTAGAAGAGGAACATGAAGAAGAAGAAGAAGAGGATTAAGATGAAACAGAAGAAGAAGAAGAAGAATAAGAAGAAGAAGAAGAAGGAGGAGGAGGAGAAGAATAAGAGGATTAAGATGAAACAGTAGAAGAAGAAGAAGAAGGAGAAGAAGACGAAAAAGAGGAATTAAGATGAAAGAGAAAAAGAAGAAGAGGATTAAGATGCAACAGAAAAAGAAGACGAAAAATAGGATTAAAATGAAACAGAGAAAGAATAAGAAGAAGAGGATTAAGATGGAGCAGAAAAAGAAGAAGAAGAAAAAGAAAAAGGGGACGAAGTAGAAGTAAAGAAAAAAGAAAAAGAGGACGAAGAAAATGAGGAAGAAGACAAAAAAAAGAAGAAGACCTGAGCAACAACAACAACGTGAATATACCCATGATTTTTATTTGTCAGGCAAATATCACATATTACAGTTATTTGCTGTATATCGCCTGGGAAAATAAAACATATTTTGAGATAGACTATTCAGTTTCCTCTTGCACATATTCATCTCTCTTTTTATATATCTTTTCGCCACTGTCTGTGCTTCACACAGATATCGATTCAATGTCAATGCTAGGTTCAATATATTTTGTAAGAGAGGTTTTGCATGTGCCATTGCCAAGGGCATTAGTGCATATGTGATAATATAAGTCTGAATTTGAATTGTGAGTTCACTGATTCTTACTTTCGGACACCTTCTGCCTTCAGTGGTAACATATCGATTATTTTTTAACTTTAGATGAGAGTGGCAGAAGGTTACAAGCTCACGATACCGAGAGACTGTCTTAAAGATTAAAAACTGTTCTTATATGCGTATCCTATTGATAAGGCTTTATTCACTATCGACACATATTTGACGTTCGTCATGAAAATATCTATAGTTCGACAATAAAGAATGCCGCAGACGTGACCTATAAATTGGGAGGTACCAAAGTACGAATACCAAAGTTTAAATATATATTTTGTTTAATCAAGTTGCAATGGGATTAAGAGGAAGAAAATTATGAGAAGACTTTAGTGAGAAGAATTAACAATAAAAGAACAAGTATCAAGAAGACAGATTATGACGATTAACGTTGCATTTAAATTTCTGAAGATTATATGAAGCAAGAAACCCAAAGAGAGTTCCAAAAACGAATTGTGTTAGAAGAAACTCTTAGAATAGAACTTACGGTTACATTTAGCTATTTCAACAGTAAAACGATTACATCTAGTAGCCAATCTCGGAATATAATTAAATACATGCAATCAAGGAACCAGGGAAAAGAACTCATAAGAACAATTGTTATGGAAATATTTACAGAAATGACAGGGGGGAAGTTATGTCAGGACGGTGAGTAAATGACTGACTTCGAGATACCAGGTCAGGATTTGTTGAGATCTCGAAATATATCTATATCTGTATATATGTGTGTGCATGTGTGTGTGTGTGATATGATGTTGTTTATGTATTTCCACAGATTTCATCCGAGTTTGATGATTTTTTTTTTTTTGTTTGATAGATAAATTCTTCAGTGCCGGTTTTGAGTTCAAATTTTTGGCGCCTACTAGGCTCTCCACTACTTCCTGTCCATTATAACACTCAGCAACGTTTTATTATATACTATGTGTTCTTGGATATATAATATATATCTTTCATAAAAAAAAAAAAAAACTTTAATAAAAATAAATAGTTCAAATTATTACAAAAATATTATTTATTAATATACAGTTCCCTTTTTAGGGACGCTCCTCCCACATTTAAATTGTTAACCCCCTATTTGGGGATGTGCCTTACTTGCACCCAATCGTTGTTACTAATATTGATTTTCGAGTGGGCTGACTTTAAAATTGAACAGCTTCAATTGAACGGCAAAAATGTCCAGTAATTAAACTCCCTGCCGAAAACGGGTTAAATTGCTAGTACCAGATGTGACAGAAATTCAGTGCACGGGGAATGACAGATTTATTAATGGGCAAGTTGGATTCTGACGAGAAAAACTGTCTGGGGCGGCACAGTGAAACCATTTTCTGGAAAATATTTAAAAAAAAAAAATAATAGAAAATATGACACCAAAATCCAAATGTAAATTGGAACAGCAGAAAATTATCTGATAAACCAAAAGAAGTACTAAGAAATATAAAAGAGCCCTAAACTGATATGTAATATTTGTCTTACTATATGTCAAGTGTATGGCGGATAACTTCCTCACGGATAAAGAGGAAACTTGAGATAACAGAAATATGGTTCAACTGAGATTATCAATGTATATAGCTGGTTATTCGTATTCGAGGATACCCGTCTACTTGAGGCTGGCCCAACCCCACTGCAGAAGCTTGCTCAGACACAGGTTTACTCAATACCCACAGAGCCCATCTGGGGTTTATACTGCACCTATGCTGAGCAGACCTTAGTGACAGTTTCTGTAAATAACATGTTATATAGCGTGATCAACAACTTGAACAAGGCCAGCACGCTAAAGCCCTCGGCCATGATGACTTGTGACTTCGTGCTAGCACAGATATCGTCTACCCAATTTCAAGGCTTAGGTCAAACTGTGGTATGATGTTCAGGCTATTTCCAAAGGTGCCGCACGCTGGAATCGACCCCTCCAGGCGATGACATCACGAAATCTCTTTCCTGGCGAATCGACCATGATGAGATTTCGAACCCGAGTCTTTTGGTCAGAATGCGAACGACCTAACCACTCGGCCACTGATTATCTAACAAACGAAGAAGTTTTAAGGAAAATGAAAGCAAAATGTTGACATTACCAGGAGTTCTAATTAGCAAAGAAGACATGGAAAATTTAAGACTCGTCGGACATATTGAAATCAAGTGGGGCCGAGGAAAAATGAGTAACCTACCAAAAGAGATCGCAGTATAATAGGAATGGTGAAGAATAGTAAAATGCCAAAGAATACGAAGCGCAATGACGTATGCAAAGTTTTGGAGAGCAATGATCATCTACATCCGGGAGAAAACAAGATATTAGGTTGGTGCAAAAATAATGACGTAATAATGTCGTTTTTGGCCGTTAAAAAATACGTCAAAACGACATTATTACGTCATTATTTTTGCACCAACCTAATATTTGACAACCAATATGGATTTGCATCTCCTTTCACTATCTTATAATTCTGAGTGCCCCTTTCTTTCTTAATTCGCACGTCTTTACAATACCTTATAAATAATGGATTTATTTTATCGAGTTATATCGCGTGAAAAAAACCCAGAAAATACATATAAGAGACGGTACTTGGTTTCAGTGAAAAATAAAAAGAAAGATGTAAACAAATATATAATTGTTTAACGTCCTCTGCCAATAGCTCATAAACACTTCCGATACCTCATAAATAACGCGGTCTGATTTCGTGGTAAAAAAACGGAAGAGACATATCAGAAACGTGACTTGGTTTCAGTGAAAGAAAGAAACTAAGAAACAAACAATGAAAGAAACAAACAAAGAATAAACAAAGAAACAAATAAAGAAACAAACAAACAACCTACCAATACCTAAAAAATAATGAACTCTTCCGTTTTTATCTCGAGGAAAACAGGAAAGGTATATAAGAGACGTTGTTTGAAATCAGTGTAAAAAAAGAAACAAGCAAACAAATAAAACGTAAACAGGAAAGATGTGAAATTTTCACGGGGATTAATAGTTAAGGCTAAATGCGATAATCTTAGCGGATAAAAAACATTTGCTATGAACAATATGAGATAGGAAGGTGTTGGGGCCCACCCACCTTCTAACTAGAAATGGACTGGTCCCTCTTATATAAGTCAGCTCTAGAGAGATGACGGGAGAGCGAGTGAGAGAGTGTCAGCAGTCCAGATAAGCTTACCCGTTACGTACCGTTGGACTATAGACTTTGGATATTGTTTCGTACTAACCAACCTTCGTTCTACTAATCACTCTATTGTTAATTGCTTTTATGAATATACCAGTATTTTCCTCTACAACTGTGTTTGTCTTGATTCATACACCGACACGCGGGAAACTCACAACATCTCAACAGAAGGTGTGGCGAGCAATGGACCCCAATGTTCTGAAAGGACGCAACACATAGAAGTATAACCGTAGAATATGTCGCTATCGTAGAAAAAATACATCAGCAAACTTCCAGAGAAGGCTTCTGTATAATGAACAGCCGAATTGCACAATGTGTCAGCTGTAAACAGCATGACTATTGGATGTTTATCCAGTAGTAAAACAATATTAAGCAGACATTTTCCCAAGATACACTACACTTTTAGTTCAATAAAATAACATTTCCTTTCCTTGTATTAAATAGGATTTAAAAATTATTTTATATTTGCTTAAAGATATCTGATGACACTAACTTTCCAGTGCGTCGCTGGAGGTAAATAAAAATGTTTTGTTGATACAAAATATTCCACCAATATTTTCTCAAAATCGTTTAAAATATCATCAGGCAGAAATAATTATTTAATTTAGCGGATTCTGACTGCCTAAACAGTTCTACAGATTATAGGAATCGAATTAAAATCACTGATATGGACAGGGATAGTAAGAGCCGAGGCAAGTCTTAAAGAAGTGGTAACAAAAAGAACATTGATACGCAAAATTGGAAAGAGACAGCTCAAGATCTTTTAACACATAATGGGGGAGGGAAGGTTTGTGCGAATATGATTTATACAGGATACACCGAACAGTATAAGGACAGCGAAAGGCTATTAGTCACAGGCGGGATGAGCTTGGGAGAATGGACGACAGAAAAGTGGGAGCACGAAGCCTGGCAAAGGGAGAAACAGGGTTAAGTGTTCCAAGATGTTGGAAGCCATAATTACCTGAAGTAGATATGTTTGACGCTTTATATTGCTATTATTAAATCATTAAAACAAGCTATTCCCAAGGTATAATAACATCGGTATTGGAAAAGCGTTTAATAAAATACGCCACCTAAAAACTGTTGGAAATACTAGTTAATATTGACATATTTGGGAAGGATATTAGATTAACCTAAAACATATTCTGGCACAAAAACCGCTACATACAAATAGAAAATAAATTCAGTAAATGCATAAAAATAGACAGAAGTGTAAGACAAAGATGTGGCTTCTCACCGGACTTATACAACCTAGATAGAGAGGCGATTCAGAAAGAAATTACAAGTCTTCCCAAGAATCATTATTGGCGGCCACAATCTCATCAACATATGATATGCAGATGACACAGTATTTATAGCAGACACGGAAAGGAAACCAATAGCAGACCTACAGAATGTAGTGCAAGATAAGGATAAGAAAGGACTAAACATCAATTACATTTTTTTTAAGCGTTTCACCCCAAGCATGGCGGGAAACCACTACGACGCAAAGGGGTTACAGAAGATTTGGAGCAAGATCAAATAGGAGTGATAGAGGAAAGGATGAGGAGAAGGGTAATGGATAGATCAAGGCAACTGGAGATGTCGATTGGCATTACATTTAAATAGTTGGAGATTATAGCTCTCAGGGAAACTCGAATAGGGAAGGGAGTTCCACAGACGAGAGGTGCGAGACATGAAGCTATTAGAGTAGAAGAGACGGCCACATTTAGTAGTTTCGACAGTGAAAGGGTGAGAGAGGGATGCCAGCCTCGTAGGGCGCTTGAACTCATGAAGTCGCGGAACCAGTGAATGCAGCTCCTCGGAGCAATTGCCATGAAAGTATCTGTAAAAAAAGACAGAGAGAGGCGACGGCGCGTCTGTGGGAGTGTGACTGTAGACGAGATGCCAGAACAGGGCCAATTATATTGCATATCCACCTCTGGAGCCTATCAAGAAACCCGAGGCAAACAGAAGGGGCCCCAGACCATATATGGCAACAATACTCCATACTCTATGCAAGGGCGAATTGTTGATGTAGACAGAATGATGATTCGCAGCAAAAGGGACTACACAGCACGTAAAATCCAAATTAAAGATACCAAAATAAAACAAGTTCAACAATTCAAATATTTGGGAAGTGTTTTTAACAGAGTGGAAACTGAAATCCGAAGATGCACATGGATAGTGATATGTCCCGGAAAGAGATATATTTGATCGAAGTAGCTAAGTGGTTTTGATTACTGTAACCAAGTAGTACACACTAGCAGTAATCGACCGGTACTCGTTGTACTCGCAAGTAATAGGTGTAGACCAATAGGATAGCCAATGGCATAGTCCAATGGGCGTCGTCATAGACTTAAACACTGTTGTAGCTACACGTCCGTCTGTATTTATGTCGGACACCAGCCAATCATATTCCAGTGAGGGGGGGTACACAGGTGTACGCATATTCCATTATATCAGATAGTATACGACCCCTTCCAAAAGTTAAGCAAATTATTAAGAAACAGAAAGATTTAATTAGAAAACAATAAAAAAAGTAGTAAATTGTTAAGTAATATCAATCCTCCTATCTGACAGTATATGTTGGAAAATATCCTCACAGATGAAGAAAGGATTTAAGGCTACGGGAATGTAGTTCTACAGAAGGATGCTGAGAATATGATGGACCGAGTATATGAGCAATGACGAAGTTTTAGAGAGAATGGAAACGAAAAGGAAAGATTGTCACACACCACTCATCTAACTGCAGGCACGTCTTGTGGCCTATCACCGCATAAACATCTCTCTTGAAATAATTAACGAGATGCTCTCAATCGATGGTCTGCTAAGACTGTGCTTAGCTTACAGCACCTTGTATTCCCCATCGTCCGAGTAAGGAATGGGCGGGAACTTGCGTAACTTCGTTTATCCGATGAGAACCGGTGATTCAGTATGACGATAAACTAGACCCAGCAGCAAAGCCTTTGATCAGGAGATTGGAGGTTTTAATGAGAGGGGAACCACCTCTAAATTGCTGTTGTTCCGAGGTTAAACCTGACCCGAGATGGTAGCACCTGTTAGGGCCCCAGCTATGAGTAAATATTGAACCTCACCAAGGAAGATATGAATGTATAAAAGTACATTTTAATAGTAAAAATACCAGAAATACATTTTATATAAAATAAAGACCAACACTACATATAGTACAATATCTTTTATCTGTCGTTGAAGGCATATAATTGCGTCTCAAATATATTTAGTTGACGCCATAATATTGTGTTCAAATTATTTAGATATCGGTATTAAATAACCCAGAGTGTTTGATAAACAAAATCAACCAACAACCAATGATTCAACGTTATACGGTTGTAAGCAAGCACGGAGATTTGCATACAATAAAATTAGCGGACGATTTACTTGCTTAGAAATATCTATTTTTCCTGAATACGTCATTCAAATATATCAAATTTTCCTGGTTCCAAGAATTTATAATAAAATATTCGCGTTGGATTAAACACGAATAATAATTTCATTTATTCTGTGTTGTTAAATGCTGTATTAGGTCTAAACATGAATTTCAGTATTTCCAGGTTTCGTAATTAATAAACGTTTTTCGCCCATATGTGTTGTGAAAATATATGACATCGTTAAGGTTGGTCAGTTTTGCACGTCAAGACAGGCTGGGCTCCTGAAAATCGAATTTTGTATTGTTCTCTAAGTGAAGATCGAACTTATTAATCAGAAATAATTGTTAGCCAAAATAGGTTGGTTAGCTATTATCTCAGGTTCAGGTATTTTTCCATTAAAGATATTTTGTTAAATATAACAGACAAGGAAAAAAAAAATTATTTTTTATTTATTTTTCCAACGTTTTACATTTCTCTGTTTGCTGAGAGAGGAGTGCAAACATTGTAGGTATTGTAAATTTTCTCACAAAACGTTTTCGGCCCTTCTTTAGCCATTTTCAAAGGAGGTTGTTTTAGGATTTGTTAATTTCTCTTCATGTTTTTAACTGATTAAGATGTATTTTTCGTGTTGTTTTGAATGCGTGTCACTTGTCAGACCAAACTGCTATATAATTCTGGTAAAAAACACTAAAATTCTCTATAAATCACATTACCGGAATCATCTAGCTAAACGAGAAGAGCTTTATATTAACATATCTCTCCCAATATCAACCTCAGCTTATTTAATAGTGGGAGCGGTGAGTTGAAAGCTCTTAAGAAACAGAAAGATGCTCACTTAAATTACATCAGCGCTCAATACGCGAAGCGCACTTTAAACGCTTGTACTCGTAATCATAACAACACAAAAAACTAAAAACATTAACTGAAAATTAACAATGGCTTAAAAAAACCTTGGAAAATGGCTAAAGAATTGGCCGAAAGCACTTGGGAAAATGATAATATGGACAATTTTTTTCACTTCGTAACTCCCGCCAGCCGGTAAATTGTACGAAGCCTGGGAAAACTAAATAAAAAATCAATTAATGTTTCCCTGCTGGAGAGCGCCTATTTTTCAAATCGGTAGATGGAAATAAATAAATATACCGTTTAATAAATAAATAAAAACAGAGCTCCTAGACAAATATGGGTATCCATTAAATTTCGACGTTTAAGCAATAAATTTAAATATACTATAAGCCAAACGTTTATAAAATCTTGGATCGTACAACGATAATTTATATGGAAACAATCTGATCACAATCAAACATTTTGCATTAATATATATATATATATATATATATATATATATATATATATATATATATATATATATATCATATCAGAATTATATGCATGAATGGGATGGGTATATGTGTCCATATGGTTTCCGTAATATATGTGTATGCGAGTGATTAAATGTTCTTTTTTAGCGCACGTTTCTAAGTGCTTAACAAGTTGTGCGGATGGACATGCGTATCAGTAGACGAAGTTCCGTTACTTGCATTCTCCGGCCCATTTTCAGTAGCGATTCGATCGTAATCGATTTAAGCCGATCGATCAGTCGTGCAACACAGACACATTTCCATATTCCTAATTGAAAGATTTTTCCAGAATATTCTAATTTCGTCCTTTTCATGTGCAATTTGATCCCAAATGCGAATTTAAATGCATCAAAATCGTGAACAATAATAAAAATAATAATACTTATAATAGTATCTTCTTCTTCTTCATCTTCTTCTTCTTCTTCTTCTTCTTCTTTCCTGACAGATTGTTATTATTATTAAGATTACTAATAGTAGTAGTAGTTGTAATGTTGTTGGAAGTAATAAAATTAAATGTCTTTTCATTTTTAGCAAAAATAATAATAGTAAGGATAATGATAATAATATCTATCGTATATAATATTGCATGAAGTAAATTTCGCATTTATTATATATATATATATATATATATATATATATATATATATATATATATATGTGTGTGCGTGCATTTTATTTATTAAGCCGACATATTTTATCAATTTAAACGATATTTTCAGTGAATAGCCATATTTGAGTACGCATTCCGTTATTAAACAGTATATTTATTTATTTTCATCTACGAGACTGTGTTTTCGAGAAATCTTATTAAATAAAAGATGAGCCCTCTGGTAGGATTCGAACCTGCGTCCCCCTTAAAAGAAGAAATCGTGCTTTAGGCTAAAATAGATGAAACTAAATAAGTATACTGTTTAATAAATAAACAAATGGTCTCCTGAAATATCCACTAAAAATAACATTCAAAGTGATAAAATATGTCGCCATGATGAATTAGAAAAATCATTACTTCTTTTGAAATTGCTTTGTTTGCGTTAGGAACGAAACTGAACACATATAAAACTTCGCACATCTGAGGAAAATTTTCTCATATGAGGCAATATGGAAATTTGCTCAAAAGTCTTGGTACCCGTGTTGGTTTGAAGGACGTCGGATCTAACGATGGTTGCTTATGTTAAGGGCGATGCAGGTTCTAATCCTGCCGAGGTGGGGCATCTTTTCTTTAATAAGATTTATCGAATATTCAGGTCGCTAGACGAAAATAAAAAATCCTATGCTGTTTTAATGCTAACATCGGACGTTTCGGTCTAAACGCTGATCTTATAATTTCAGTTATCTGTTTGGATTGGTATTGCTTTTATGTCCTTCGTCTTTTTCATGTTGAATTGTATATAGTCTATGTTTATTTTGTTTTATGAATATGTCCTGAAGATGGTCTATTAGACCGAAACGCCCGACGTTGACATTAAACATTAAAACAGCATAATCGAATATTAGGATTTTTGTTTGTTTTTCAGTATATTTTTTCACACACACATATATATATCTATATCTATATATATATATATATATATATATATATATATATATATATATATATATATATATATATATAGGATGGCATCTGTAGTGTACTTATCTGTTGCCTAAAGGAAATATCCCACCATTCTATGCAGTTGATATTACATAACAGAAGAGCACCTTTTCTTTGTTTCAAACTAATTTTCTTGTTGCTTAACACTTTTATTTTTGGAAAGCGTCTTTTCATATTCAAATGCATCTTCGGATTTCGGTGTCACATTTGCCGTTATTTCTTAAAACGCTTCCGTGGAATAAGGTTTAGAGCAATGAGTAATCATAACTAAAACTGTGTGGTGACAAGTGTAGTGACATATTGCGAACTTCATGTCCTATGCAGCAATGTAACTAGTTCGATGATTACCAGTTTTCACCAAATTTCTGACCTCGTGCCATACTAGAAAATAATTACCTGATATATAATCTATTTATTGTTGTGAATATTTAACACCACGTTTTAAAGAAATCCCCTTTTTACTTCATAATTATTTAAAGACTTTGATAAAATATAAATTTCATTCTGGAAAATATGTCCTCCGTTTCTCCTGTTTGTCTACATTCTCAGAGCTTGAGAGTGGGGCTATCGTAACAGAGGATGAACCATCCCACTATATTATATTTTATAATATATAATATTTTTTGCCTTCTTACAGGTAACGGCAGATCTGGCAGAATGGATTCCGTCAGGAAATTGCGTAAGAAAATGCCCTATTGAATTGCTCCATGTGGAAAATTTGTTTCCCGCGTTGATATTCATCGACACTTGATAAACGAGATCAGACGGGGGATATGAGAACAGTCAGGCATTTTGTTTTGCGTTTCAGTGTTAACGACAGAGATATATAGGAAAAGTGTGTCACACTTGTGCAGATTTTGTCAAGTAAGAAATGAATGCTCTTTTCAAAGCTGGTAAAATTACACGTCAAGTGATGATGTGCTAAAAGAGTATTTTGTAGCGAGGAACTGGTTCTATTTAATAGTAATATTGTACTTCCTTAGCCAAATCATGACTCATTGCGCTTTTTCGGGCTAACGTCTTCTGCTGACATGAAGTGGAAAGATTGCATCGAATCAGTTGTTAGTTCTGCTTGCTAGGAAATTTAGTTCATTGCATTCTGTTAGCTATTATCTCTCGCCATATACTACCTTACATATTTATAAGTTCATTAATATGTTCATTAATTGAATATTGGCATCACATCTAGTTTGCTGCTTCTGCTATGCATTTAGAGATCTTTGATAAAATCCAAATACGAATCTGTAGTGTTAGCGGCGCTGGACTGTCATCTCAGCTTCAGTCACATAAAAAAAAATATCGCTTTACGTCATTAGGCAATGTCTATCTATAGAGGAACCTGATCTTGTCTAATGTTAGGTTATAATAAAAGAATTTCTTTTTCAACGCCCCCAGCCTCGAATCAAGACACGGCCTGCTTGACCATAGTGATATTTCGTTCTTTCAAGGGTTACACTAACGAGATGGAACACAGAATTGGGAGTAGCAGGCGAGCAGAAAGTCACTAGCCTAAGTTCGTAAAGATTCATTAATCAAATTTTCTTCTTCAACAAAGAGTGAACTGATTTTAATAAAATATAGATTAAACGTCACCATAGCTGAATATCTCTCATTTAACCGCAGCTTGTTTTATTTGATTGAAAACAAATATGTAAAGAATAGATGTAAAAATGACTTAGCTTTTTCAAAAACTCCTGATTTAAATTTTTTAAACTTAGGCTAAAACTTTACATAGAAACATTTTATAATCTGTATTGCGTTTGAAATAGTGGACTCGGGTATTTAACGATGGGTGGCCACCACAAATAAAAAGTTAAACATGGTATTCTAAACGACAGAAAAGCAACGGGTATCCACCCAAGTAACTTTCCCAAGACATGACATTTCACAACTGCGGAAAGCCTAGAGCTGTCTGACATTAAAATAAAAAAAAAGTTGTTTTTTTATTTACGTTAAAAGTGTAACGAATGTTATTCGTCAGCATGTACAGGAAGAGGAAATCTAATTTAAAAAGTGGACAGTTCATATCAACTCGATGCAACGGAATATATTCATATGCCCGTTTTACTTAGTTATAATAATACTAAAAAAACATATTCCCACGGTTGCAATAATACACTGCGTAAATATATATATATATATATATATATATATATATATATATATATATATATATATATATATTTAAAATGGATATATATATATATATAACTCGAAAAATTCCAGTAAGATATCCTTAATCATTTCTAACATGTATGTATGTGTATATATATATGTATGCATATATATACGTATATATGGATATATATATATATATATATATATATATATATATATATATATATATATATATATATATATATATATATATGCATACATATGTATATAAGTGTGTGTGTATATATATATATATATATATATATATATATATATATGGGTAAAATATGGGTAAAATAGCAAGACAGACTGGGTTCTATAGCCTTGGATGGCAACTGGTCTAGGAAAAGGACAACTCTGAATTCAAAACCTGCGGAGGGTCGTTTGGGAACCTTGTGGCATTCGGTGCACCAGGTCTCTGTATTCGTCCCTTCAAAAAGTGTGGATGGTCCTGCACGAAACCTTCACCACTATAATCAAATCTCATGTGCCGGTGTCGGGCTGTCGGTTTCCTGGAAACTGATATATATATATATATATATATATATATATAGATTTAATAAAACTATCTGTTTAAATTTTATTATATCACCTTTTGGTCTTTCATGATCTTTGGCTACAGAGGAGCGTTCGGTTTACAAATCGGTAAAGACACGTCAAGCTAAATGACGGTTCCGTATTGGATACAGGTTCGAATCCTGTCGGAGGACGAATATTTTCTAGGAGAATTTATCGGACATTCAGGCCAGTAAATGTTGTTTAATACTATTTATTATAAACAAAGAATTTACTAAAATATTTGTATCTATAAAAAGAATATATATATATATATATCATTTAACTTGACGTGGCTTTACCGATTTGGCCAGAGAGGCGCGTTCATTTAACAAGGTCGAATTGACTGTATATGAACTTCAATCTTCTATGAATCTGTCACGTACATTCATATCTGCTCATGGCGTATCAAATGTAAACAAATGACGTCACACATTACGAAATGGACAAAGTCCGACAATTATTTTAAAATAATTGTCGGACTTTTTGCCATTTCATAATATATATATATATATATATATATATATATATATATATATATATTCATATATTCTTTTTTATACACTAATGTTTACCCAAATCAAGACCCATAGCCACTCAAGGTAGGTTATTATTTTACGTTTCTGTATGAGTGTTAGAAAAACAGTGGTGAAACATAATGATGTATCGTAGACTTGAAGCGTCCAGAGTGTATGGATTGAGAAAACATGCTGCCGGGAATCTGTGAATTTGTTCGGATTAAACTTACTTATTGGAAAACGTGGCATACGTAACATGCCGGATCACATTTGTAATTGTCAAGGCAATGTTATGAGTGTCCTAATTGAATTTTTTTTGTGTGCATTTCTGTGCCAGTATTAATCGATCCGTTGGCGTTAAATCAAATTTAAATCCTTCCGACAAAACGTCCTTTCACCGGAGATAATACTTCGTTTATAATTAATCTTGTGTGGTGCTAATCTCTTCAGCTGCAAAAGCAATATTTGCAAATACAGCCTTATGATATTTTATTGGACAATCTTTCGAAACAATGGCACATTTCATCTGAAATCCTCTTTACGTGGTACAGAAAGCTGAAGAGATCGTCGATACTTCAAAACATTTTTGCATAAAAATCGTTGGCCCATTAAAAAAGGTGAAGGTCATATTGGAAAAATAACCAAAGACTGCTGGGTTCTAAAAAGTGTTGAAAATTCTCCATAACGCAATCTGGGCTATTGCTGGAATGATTGATGTGACAACGGATCATCGTTCTCGGTCGAGTCACTCGTCAATGAAACAAACCCTTGAACTGATAAGGTTAAACGAATGCGAAACGGTGTTCATATAATAATGGAACTGTTTAAAATGAGATGGAAAAAATATTAATTTCTTTATTGATTTCTTCCTCTCGATCGACTTTCTTTTCTGCTTTTGGCTTTGCTTTAGCCCAACGTTTTTTTTTTCTCTGAGAGTAGAAAGGAAGAAATCCCTCACTGAAAAAAACATATATTTCAAAATCGAGTTAATTCCCTTTAAAAACGAAAAGAAATAACAAAAAAAAAATATTATCGGATTTTTATTTAGAGTTCTTATTTTGAGCTTGAAATATTTCCTTTCGATTTAATTCCAACATATTTTTAAAAATATTACTGAGGGATTTAACGTCGATTTAATATAAATTGCATTTAAACTGGGCCATTGTTTGAGTGAAAGTTTCGTTTTGTTGTTGTTTTTTTTTCAATTTTAAGTTTTGATGACCACAGCTTTCGTAAAATACAAATCAATACCGTTTTCTACAGGGTACATTACTATTCATTTATTAATATTTTTCTCCTCTTTGCGCATTGCGATTATCGATTTTAGATCAGGACGTTCATATTAAATAAATTCAAGACTCAACAAATATCGATTATGTAAATTTACAACAGGGTTGCTGCTGATGATGATGATACGAAGAATAAAGATCTAACCCATTATTTTCAAGACACAAAAGATTAACATTGTAGACAAACACAGAAGGGAAAATATAGTTTATATGTCTGCATAAGTAGAAAAGATGTTGGGAATCATCCATGGTATGTCAGAAGTCTTGGCCAAAATCTCTCAGAGGATTTCATGCAGGGATTTTGTGACAAGGACATCTAAATTCGGTCAGAAAAGAGATTATTTCAACTGCAAATAAGTATCGTTTTCATCAACACATGAAAAGTTCATTAGAATTAAAGAAATCAAATCTTTAAGATCAATAGGTATCCATATATATATATATATATATATATATATATATATATATATTATAATATTTTTTTTTTAAATATGATTCCTTCGTTACATAAGAGTTCTCATGTTTTAAAAACGTGAGCCGAAACCATCAATATAATTATTAAAATTAAGTTGAATCAAGGTCATGGGTCCCCTTTCATCTTCAAGCGAAAATTTCCAACCCCTTGATTCAACTTAATTTTAATAATTATATTGATGGCTTCGACTCTCGTTTTTGAAACATGAGAACTCTTATGTAGCGAAGGAATCATATTTTTTTTTAAACATTATAATATAAGCTCTACTTATGTATGGAGCACTGTCTTCTTAAAAATAAAGACAAAATACTAAGGGAGTCCGGATTATTTATCTGACGTGTTCCTTCCTATTTTTCTGCATACTTGCGCGCACACACACACACACACACAAACACACACACACACACACACACACACACGCACACACATATATATATATATATATATAGATATATATGGGCCTTTTTTATATCTATCTTTCGACCTTTCGCAGTCTCTTCATATCTATCTATCTGTACCATTCATTTCATATCTGCCTAACTATATATTTGTTTCATCCATTTCATATATATCTATCATTTTTTTGTTTCTATCTCAGTCATTTCATATCTATATATCTATCTTTCTATCGATCTATCTATCTGCGTATGCAATGAATAATGATTTATCAATTCATAAGAGATTTCGAAGTGAGCAATATCGAGGCCATAAGAACCACGTTCATATATACACGCACACACATTCCTGAAGAGTGTGACCAAGTAGAAAACAGACTGTCACCGTTTGGTGTTGACCTCAGTGTCCACTTTTATATAAATATGCACCAGCCGATGATAAGTTCTCTTATACGGAAATGAATGCTGGACAATTCCCATCAAAGTTGAAGAGATCTAAAGCAACAGAAATATGGTTCTTCAGAGGGATCTGCCAGAATATCATGGATTGAACATATGAACAAGGTTGAACTTTTAGGGAAAATTGAAACGAAAAGGAGACTTATAGTAAGAATCACTTAGAGACAATAAAAATTCTTAGATCACATATCAATGAAAGGGGGCTTAGAAAAACTGACTCTACCAATACATGTAGAATGCAAGAGGGACAATAATCGCAGAAGACAAATAAAATGTCAAGGGAGTTTTATGAAAGCGAATGCAAATATTAATATGCATGTAATCTTTTTCCAGCAAAAAGAATAAATTAACGGCACAATGTTCAAAGAAAGAAATAATCATAAAATATCGATTTTACAGATTGGTTCCGAACCCCATTGTAAAATCAGGAAGAACCGAAAATCCATAGAATTACGTTATTGAATAAACAGCTTCTTTGCGATTAAGCGATACAAATGCAGAAGGACGTGTACCTATATTTCATAGACTACGCAAAGGCCTTCGACAAAGTACGCCACAATCATCTGACTGAAATACACAGCAACCGCGATATATAAAGGGAAGATATTAGAATAATCAATAAGCTATACTGCAACAAAAAGCATGCATGCGCATAGAGACCGAGTTCAGTGAATACACCAAAAATTAAAGGGGCGTAAGGCAAGGATGCGACTTCTCACCAGACCTGTTCAACGTATACAGCGAGGCAATTCTGAGAGAATTGGAAACCCTACTGTGATTTTGCATTTGAAGCCACATTCTAAACAACGTAAGATACGCAGATGACAGCAATTATAGCAGACACGGAAAAGAAACTACAAAATCTCCTATAGAAGTTACTGACGGAGAGTGAGAAGACGGGACTAGGAATAAACTACGAGAAAGAATGCATGGTCATCAGTAAAAGGATGAGACCGAAATGCGATTTCCATGTCGGGAGCACTACCATCAAGCAGACACGAAAGTATAAATACCTGGGAAGCGTATTGACAGAGGATGGTAAGTGTGACACTTAGATCCGTAGATATATTGGAATAGCAAATATGACGAAGAAACTCGAGACGGGGAAGATGTGGTTCTGCAGAAGGATACTAAAGATATCATGAACCGAGTGTGTGAGTAACGATAGGGTCGTAGAGAAGATGCAAACAAGGAGGGGGCTTATACTTAATATCAGGAAGAGGCAGCTGAAGTTCCTGGGACATATAATGAGGAAGGAGGGCCTGGAGAATCTAATACTCACAGTTCAAATTCAGAGAAAGAGAGACAAGGAAAAAGGCGTGACATACCTGGCGGGCTTAAACAAGTGAATGATAGAACGTGGTCTGGGGGAGGAAGCAGAGGGAAGGAATTTGTTGATAACGGCAAGGGATAGAGGTAGGTAGAAAGCCAAGAGCGCCTACGCCCTGAAAGGACATGGGCGTAAAAAAAAGAAGTTTTATCGTAGGCCTATTTGTAGACCTTTCCTAGTCAAAGGATTTCGATGTTTAGTTTGTTTTGTTTAATGCATATCAACCTCAATGTTTTATTCAATGCCGAGAAGATCTTTATCGATGGTAATATTTTTTTCAAAAAGTATTTCTGGTAATATTTATCCAGAAATTTATTGCTGGAAATAATCTATTGTTGGTAATATTTTTTAAAAATTATAACTGTTTATAATTTTTTTTCTGCAAAAATATATTGCCGGTATTAAAATCTATTTTTTTACACGTTTTGATCCCATTTTGGGGGTTAACTACTTGCCCATAGCTGCGACGGGTCAGGTTGGACGTGGAAACACCAGAAATTAAGAGGTGGTCCCACGCTCCTCAAAATCTCCTAATAAGCGGCCTTGCTGTTGGATGAAGTTAATCGTCTTACCGAGGACGTGGATGTAGTTTATCGTTTACCCAGGACGTGGATGAAATTTATCGTCTAAGACGTAAGGATTTCGATCCTCACCTTGAACTTTATAATGCTTTTGGTGATAACAGATAAAACGAAGCAAGTCCCCCCTATCAGTTTAAAACAGAAGTGAAAATATCGGATTCCGATCTGATAGACGCGTCAAAAATTTCATTAAATTTCTAAATAGCAATAAAACAAATGATTCCACTCCATAGTAATAAATATTAACTAAAAATAATTATTTCATATCCAAAAATATCTTAACTATACAGGAATGAGAATATAATCAAACAAATCCTTTATCGTGACATTTCTTAAGCTAGATATGAAAATTTTTTACACTGAACCATCAGGAAATTAATCACAATATATATATATATATATATATATATATATATATATATATATATGTGTGTGTGTGTGTGTGTGTGTGTGTGTGTGTGTGTGTGTGTGTGTGTGTGTGTGTGTGTGTGTGAGGCCTCACATTTATACACACACCCACACGAATATACACACTTAAACACATCATACTCACTCACTCCCCTAATGAGCCAAATGATAACACACCCCCACAGCAATACACACGCTTACACATATCACACTCACTCACTCCCTAAGAACCAAATAACACACACACAAACACTAAACATAGACACATACCCTCTCCAGGACTAATAAAACTGCCAAACTGACCACGGGATTTTAGAGAAGTATAGATCCATCCAGCTCTTATCTCAAAAAACAACTTAAAAGAGACTGTTTGACCAACACAGGGAATGTTAAAAGATTCATGTTAAAAAGATAAAAAATAAAAAAAAACAAATGAAAACTACAGACAAAAGTTCATTTTCTCCAGCAAGACATTCATTTCTGTAGTTTACTGCTACCAGCAAGCAGATATATTTCTTCTCCCGATGATGGCCATTTTGGCCGAAACTAGTCGAGGAATCTAAATGAAATAATAATAATAAAAACGAAAGAATATTAATCTACAACCCAGTGTGTCAGAAGATTTTAATTTTTTAATATTTTTTTATTGTTCAAAAAAAAAATTAAAAAAAAAAAATATATATATATATATGGGCTTAAACAAAGATACCAGCCAACCTCGTTAGGGATTCCGGAAGTAGTAAATCTAAACCGGATGAACTAAAATAAAAACACTATAGAGTAGAAGAGCGTGAAAAGCCCTGTTATTCTTTGCTGATGCTGACTGACATATGTCAATAAGAACGGTCGAAGTCCGGCCTTGCTAGCTCTTATGTTTCCTGATTTTTGCAACGTCACGGTGTGTAGCACGTCGCTTTCAAGGAGGCGGCCTGACTCGTCTAGAATCAGGTTGGGGTTGCTCTTGGAGCCGATATGACGCGAAACCACGAAATCGGCGATGAGAATAGTGCATCATTGAAGACAACTCTTAATGCATCTAAAATATATGATTTAACAACTATATATATATAGCTTTAAATAGCAGAGACGATGGACATAATTTAAAATGAAAAAAAAAAATCATTCGATTCGACGCAATAATTACGGCTAACGTTCAGGTTTCAAAACACAAGCATTATATAAAGAAGCCTAGTAAAATATACGGAACGCAACCGATTTATAGAAGCAAACATGGACGCTGTAAATGATGCAATAAAGAAAGCGATAGTGAAAGTAAAAGCACTCCATGGTGAAATTGAAAAAAATCAGATATAAAAAAAGCATAAAATATTATCAACGTGACGAGGACAATTAGGAAGAAAAACGAATAACTTATGATTGCAATTTGGAACAAAAGCATCAGAGACACCAAAGAAAAAGACAAACTAAAAGCAAACATCGCCCTTTCACAATTCTACAAATTTGTGGTATTAATTTACTATTACATTTTATACTTATCCTCCTAGTGGAATTTGATATTTGCAATATTTGCCGGTTAATTTTCAGGTTATTAAATTTAAGCAAAGCCTTTGTATGCCCAATTGCCCTTGACTATATTCAGCCTTAATTTGTTTCTGAAAACCAAAACAATAAAATCCCTCCCACATCAGGCCAGTGTTTGTGTTTCTAAAATTTATATTTACATAGTTTTCATTCACCCATGTCATCATGAAAAAAAAAACGTATATATAACTGCGTTTATGTATAGACACGTATATGAAATGTGAATAACGATTTGGTTAGAAGATATAAAATAAAATATAAACTGCACAGTCTAATATATTTACGACATCAGATCCACAGTACAGTAATATTCAGGATCTTAACTTCTGGGGAAAACTACTAAGGTATTTTTTACTCTACTAATTATATTATACTAATTCCGTTTCACTTTAACAGATAAATACATATAACAAGAAAATTTCTTAAATTTATAACTTCAAATAAAATTCTCACTTTATCGATTTGAACAAGAACTCTAGCGTCGGAGTATCGCAGGCTTGAGAACATATATTCGACGGTCAATAAATAACATAATTAAAAAAATACATCTTTCAGTCTACACATATTTCAATTTAGTGTTTGTTGATGTATAGGAAAATTGCTCCCTGAAGATGACAATTTTGCATTGTCGAAAGTACCTTCATGTGTCTTCCATATGACAATTCGAATATAAGGATCTTATCAAAGAATTGATAGTAAGTTAATGTTTCATTAAGTTGTGTTAGCGAAGTGATTTCAGCACTAATCACATTAACATTGCTGTTTAATTCTTTGTATAAATTGTTTATTTATGATATACAAATAAACTATACGATGCACACACACACATACACACACACACACATAAATATAAATATATATATATGACATCATATATTAAGAAATGGACAAAGTTCGACTATTTATTTATTAAATACTTTTTTTATAAAAAGAACGTTAAACATAAAAATGTCTTTAATATATGTATATATATATATATATATATATATATATATATATGTATGTATGTATGTACGTGTATATGTTATTGTGTATATGTGCATACGCATATATTTTTTAACATAAAAATATAGGACCTTGCTAGATTAGATAATCGTTATATTTATTTTTTTATATCTTTATATTAGATTTGTAACCTGTAGTCGATATTAATTTTGTCAAATTTTCTTAATTACACAAAGTCTCTTTTAATAAATGCCCTTCAGTTTTAGTTCCCCCCGCCTTATCTCTCTCCCCTAACCCTTTTTCTTTTCCTTTTTCTTTTCTTTTCGTCTCCCTTCCTAATCATCTGATCTTTAACATTAGATCGTCTATTGTGTGTGTATGTCACCACAAAAATGTATCCTTTTCGGTTACATCTTTAATGTATTAGACATCCGACAACATTCATATTTCTCTCACTTAAACCATCTTTGACTCCCCTCTTTAAAACTTCTCTCTGTTAAATTTTAATCCCCCACCTTCTCTCGTCTGTTACCCCTCTCTATAGATCTAACATTCGTCCAACACTCTCATACTTACACTCTCTTTAAATTTTAATTTTATTTCCGGAGTTGTTTTTTTTCTGTTTTCTTTTGAATTTGTAGGTCTGATTAATTGGATCGTATTTACGATTCCAATGGAATAAATTATAACCATGGAATATTAGTGTTTAAGCCTTTTTATTATATCCTTACTCTGTCCTGGACATTGAGTTCTACCTGGATTCTATCCTCTTGGAATTTTTTATACAAAATATATACATATGTGTATGCTTGTATGTATATATATTTATATATTTTGCATATATATGCGTATATTTACCACCAATATTATCAATATATATATATATATATATATATATATATATATATATATATATATATATATATTGCATCAATGTGAACATGGCCGTAAACCACAGACAGGCGTGCCCATAGTTATTATTACCCACAAGAACAAAATTTCCAAATCAGGCGAAAAAAAATTCTGTAAAAATTCGAACCTTGAAAGCTTCCTTAAATTAAGGGTTAAAAAAACGGTTTTTCGCATTTAAGGTATCGAAAGTGAATCAGTAAGTACTGTGTGTTTTTATTTTTATGTACAACACTAAAATTTACTTCAAACGTATGTAGTTCAGTTGAACTAAAACATTTGGACAGAAACCAGCAAAAATATTGGGAATTTACCAAAGCCAATTCCCCCTTGTTAGAGAGATTTGATCATCAGCTTTTCCTTTAAGCAAAATGGCCTCTCTGGCTTACCTCAAGTGACAACCTTGCCGAAGGACCTGATTATTCTTTAGACGCCACATCTTTAAGTAGCATACAGAATTTTGCTTTCGCTGATATTTATTACTGGCAAGTGAGTACGATCTTTCCCGGCGACCTCATATAAGTATTTATCCGGCCTCCGCACTAAGGTAAGATGTGGCATAAAGTCGATTTTTTATGTGAGGAGCATCGTACACAAACGTATGCATATGAGTAAAAGAACAAATTCCAGTAACAACTGTAAGGTTGGCATCGATTACAAGGTTGGAATCCCCGGAGCACGGCCTTTTCCCGTCAAAAATAAGGAGAAACTTTTACATCACTTCTGACAAACACAATTACTTCTGCTGTGGATGCCCCCTCCTAGGGGGTGATCTCCACAAAATCCTACCCTTTATCCTATCGTTCGTAAAATGTATCTTTTTACTAACTCTGTTGCTCCTCGTTACGCCACACATAAAAAAAAACTCATCAGTGAGGTGGCTTACTTTTTTTCCACAACTTAAATGTAAATGTAAATTAAGTTTAAGCGTCTAATGATCTTTTTCTTTCAGATTTAACAACTTAGGTCTTTGGCAATTAACAATCAAGAAACGTGTTAAAGTTATCGAATCCTATTACAAAATAGGACGTTCACACAGAAATACTTTCCGCGCACTTCGCAATTTTTTTGGTCAATGTAATCAACCAACCGTGGGGCCAGTTGTAAACGATGTAACGTTGTTGTGGAGAGGTTCAATTCCTGCGCGCGCTGACGAATAAAGGTGTCTGGATTTTCAGCCACATTCTCGTGCACTGCAGCAACGCTTTCAGCTGAACGGTGTAAACGAGCATGCAATGGTGTTTTCACATCTGCCACCGACTCAGTTTGTTTGAATTTACGAACATTTTTTTCAACTGCACTGTTGAGACTTTAACACGTTTTTTGATTGCTAATCTTACCATGATTGAAATTGCCAAACTCTGACTTTGTTATATCTGGAAAAAAAAATAATCATTAGACGTTTAAACTTTATTCACATTTAATATCGGTCCAAGTTATTGGAACACCTTATATACCCCAGAAATATCAATGGTATTTTCGGTATGCTTTTGTAGAACTATATATATGTCGTCGGAAGTTTTCTCTTAATTTGCACCTTATATACCCCAGAAATATCAATTGTCTCCTTCTGATTATAAATATAAGTCATATTTTTTTTTTAATTTTCTTTAAATTTTTCTTCCTGATTACACACTCCGTCCATGGTATTTTCGCTATGCTTTTGTAGAACTATGTATAAGTCGTCGGAAGTTTTCTCTTAATTTGCCCGTTTCAGCACGATCCTTCAAAGTTAAGCAACGTCGAACCTAGTCAATACCTATATGGGTGACCGCCTGGGAATACCAGGTGCTATAAGCTTGACTGTACGGGCGTTGTAATGGATAATGGTTCGGAATTGTTAATCGGAGAGCCAAGTTCCAATTCCCGTTGGGTTCATTATATTCAGTTCACTATGTGCTGTAAGCTTGGGTGTACGGGTGATGTAATGGATAATGGTTTGGAATTGTTAATTGGAGAGCCGCGTTCCAATTTCTGTTGGATTCCTTATAATCGCTTAAGTGTAGATACCTTGAGAATGGTTTGAACAGCTCTTCTCCCTTTCACTTATAAGTTACTTAGTACGACTTGTATCAATGAATCATTATTATCTCACAAAACAAATTTCTTACAATCTAGAAATATGTTCTGGCTTTAAATAAAAGCAAATGTTTGACAAGCCATAAAAAATGAATCAGCCCACAATCTTTTAATCTGTGGGCATAGGGCCCAACATCCAGTGTCATATAGGAAGCTTTATATTATATTTCAATACGCTTTGTTCTGTCTCTAGTGATATTTTCTTGTTTTAGTACTTTGCCTTTTTTGCTATTTTAATGCGTCTTCGGATTCACATTTTCCATTCTTTGTTTTAAAAGTAATTTTAATTAAACCTTAAATCAGGATAGTTGTGTACTTCTACCACGGAAGCGTAGTTCCGTCTAAAGGCAGAAAATAAAACATATCATTAGATTGTCAATAAGTTTTATTCATGCCTGAACAGCGAAAGCCTGATGCAAACACATTTTAAATTAATATAATTAACGATATAGATTCGTAATAGAATTACTTTCACTGCTTTTGCGCGGTAAATTTATTAGCATTGCCTTCACGACGTATAATAGTACTTTGCTTTTCCCCATTATAGGCATTAGGATACCCGTAATAAACTAACATATTAATATAGCGAAATCAAAAACCCAGAATAACGGAAGGAAAAAATGGCAAATATGCATATTTCTCAAAGAGATCTCATACGCGAATGTCGTATAAGATAAATGTTATGGCCTTGTTTGGACAGAAATAAAGACACAAAGGGAGGAATTGAGCTACGAATTATATTAGGAAAAAACAGTAATACAATCATATACAAACAAGCAAGAATGTCAACCCGACACTCAGAGTTGACTGCTGGAAACTACACTCCCTAAAAAGCAGTACCTGCTCTTATTTGTAACTTGAGAGAGTCCATCTGTGCATGGGTAAATTGCCGTAACAATAACCTATACAAATATGTATATAACTGTCACTATTTGTCCTACACGGAGAAATTATAACACAAACAAATCGTGTTAATTGGAAAAAATCGAAAGAAAATGGTTCAAATTGGTGGTGTTCTCTATGTTATTGATAGGACCATGTGGCTTCCTCTCTTCACCCTACGTGCTTATAATGACGTCTATCGTTCTATTTGTCTTCATGGCAACTGGCGTTGGTCACAGAAAAAGATGTTATCACATGTAATGCTATCACGCTTGTATTGTAATAGGATTGACGAGTTACTGGAAAACTTAGTGATCACCAAAACGATGTCTACGTATGCGGGTTCATATACAACGGGTTTGAAAACACAAACGTAATTATACATATATGACATCTACCTGTTATGTTTGACAGTAATCCTGTTTTACTAAAATTATATTTTATAAGAATAATACAAGGAAGACAATAAGTGTATCATACAACTCATTTTTGGTATCTCATTGAGTTATGTGGATTAAACATTTCTTTTATAAAAGTAGCTAATGAAATAAGGTATTCTTTATTTCAGATCAAATTTATAACCTATTTTAGTCATAATCTTCATCAATAGGATATACGAGATCAGATCAAAAACTATCGGGACTGTTGCTATAGCAACTGAACTAATGTCCGTTGAGTGGATCTGCTTGTTAACTTGAACTCTGTCACGCGCGTTCTCACTCGTAATTTATAGTAGTGTTTGGAAGAAGACCGTAGAGTGTTGTCGTCTCATAAAAGCATAGATGTTCCTATCTGTGCAGCAGTTTTGAGGCAAGCACTACATTCTTCACGTCTGACAAAAGTTGTATTCCCCAGATTCCGTCCTTTGCAATTTTCTCCACTTTCCCTATCATATCACTATCATATTTTTTCCCTAAAGGCTTCCATCAACGAAAAAGGCGCTGGATAAAGTGTGCGACTACAAAAGGGGACTACTTCGAAGGAGATTAAGTGCCGAACTGATATGCGTTGTAGTTTTCTTTTTATAGCACCAGTCCAGTGTATGTAAGTATTAAGTATGGAAGTTCGCATTCACCAAAAATAACAAAGGAAGATTTTTAGAACTTGCTTGTTCTGTTCTATTCCATACGCCATATTCAGTAGATCTTGAATCAATTGATTATTATACTTTCCTTATCTATAAACTTCATTGAAAGGAAAATATGGTTCAGATGTCTGGTTTGGTTTAATTTGGTTTGGTTTGCTTTGGTTTACGGTATATCAACCAAAATCGGTTATTTAATGCCGAAAAGATTTTTAATATATTTTTGTAATTTTTTTTTTTCAAAAATGTATTGCTGATAATAGTTTTCCTTCAAAAATCTATTTATAGTAAAATGTTTTCTTCAAAAATGTACCACTGTTAATATTTTTGTAAAAAATTTATAGTTTGTCATATTTTTAAAAAAAATGTATAGCTGATAATATATATATATATATATATATATATATATATATATATATATATATATATATATATATATATATATATATATTCAAAATATATAGTTTGCTTTGGTTTGGTTTGTTTTGTGTTACGATATATCAACCTCAATGGGCTATTCAACGCCGACTATTTCCCTACTGTTGGCATTTTTTTTTTTCAAAATACACCGCTAGTAATTCTTACTTCCAAAAATGCATAGCTAGCAATAGTCCTTCCCCCAAAATCTACAGCTGGCAATAACCCTTTACAAAAATTTATTGATGGTATTAAAACTTAATTTAACATTTTCGTAGTGCTTTGACCTCAGTTCGGGTGCGGGGTGTACCACATGCCCATACCTGAGGCCTCAACAGGTGCCATCAACCTGGGCCAATGTGGACCTGGAGACACCACCAACTAGGAGGCGTTTCCACGATCCTCGAAACCTCCTGATCAGAGGCCCCACCGTCGGACGTAGTTCATCGTCTTACCCAGGACGCGGGTGCAGTCTATCCTCATACACAAGATGGGTGATTCTAAGGAAAACTAGCATTCCTCGAAAAAATATTTTTCTTCACCAAACAAATCCTGCAGAATTTTACTCAGAATGTATCGAAGAATTAGCTTTTTTTCCCCGTAGTAGTTTGTCATTCCTTTCTGCGGTAGACCAGTTGCCATCCAAGGCTATAGAAACCGGTATGACTTGCTATTTACCAATAGCTGAAGGGGGGAGAAGAAAGGGATTCATACCTCTCCAAAGAAATGTAAGTGAATGCAATAGAGCCGACTGGAATTCGAACTCGGCCTCTCAGATTCTTCAGTTCGAACCGCTATCCATTACTCCGCAGTACGTCCTCCTTCGTTCTTTCGTACGTGCGTTTCGTTATCGATCTCGGCAACGTCAACGAACGGGTCCAACCTCCGGCAGGCGTAAGATGGCGGACCTTTTGTGACAACAGCCTATCCGGCGGCGATCCCGGCAACTCGAGTTCGAATTCTTGTCAAATCCATTACATTCACTTACGGGCTAATACCCCCACCAGCTATGGGTAAATAACAGGACAAACCGGTATCTATAGTCTTCGATGGCAATTGGTCTACCGCAGAAAAAAAATGGCAACCTACTGCGGGAAAAAAATTACTGCCACGTCAGTCATATATCAAAAGATATATTATTGCCTAAGCGTGTATCACGCATAGCACACGAGTGAACATCCTACTACAACGCTTAAAAAACACTAGAATTTACGTATGAATGATATGAAAATATAAGCATTTAAATTATGTTTATGTTGAATTTTGGGGACATTCTTGGTTATTTGCTAAAGTGTCTAGCGAAAGCTAGACGCTTCCTTGTAATTACTGGCAAAGCGCCACTCATTTAGACGCATGGGCGTCTAACGGGATGAGAAAGGTCAGTGCAGTGTCACTATACCAGTAAATTTCCCACTTGGATTTTTGCCAGCATTTGAGTCATGTTTTTCACTTATGACACATATGCAAATATTTTGGCATTGTCTTTTCTTAGGTAAGTGCCAACACCAAATATGAAACCAGAATGCCATGCAGTGCAAATAATTTATCCTACGGAAAACTATAGATGTCGACAAAAGGACGGTTTTTCCATTGGCGCCGCTATTATTTTAACTACCGTCACTCATCGGTAATGTTTATTGTTTTTAAAATCGATTATTAGAATTCTAATAAAACCTAAACATATGAAAGTGAATTTTCTTTTTTCTTGCCAATTAAGAAAAAAAATAATAAAAACTATTTATTTATTAGATTATTATTTAATCGAATCGTTGGCAAAACATCTGTTAATTGAAAATTGATTTGATTTTTATAAAACGCTTAAAAAAAGGATTTTTTTATAGTTGGTTCATATATATATATATTATCTTATTTAAGCGTTTCACCCCCGGGAAGCCACTAAGACGCAAGGGGTTACAGAAGATTTGGAGTAAGATCAGATAGGAGTGGTAGAGGAAAGGATGATGAGAAGGATAGTGGGCAGATCAAAGCAACTGGAGATGTCGATTGACATTACATTTGAATAGTTGGAGATTATAGCATTCAGGGAAAAATGAATAGGGAAGGGTGTTCCAAAAGCGAGACGTGCGAGATATGAAGCTATTGGAGTAGAAGAGACGGCTACCTTTAATAGTTTCAACAGTGAAAGGGTGAGAGCGGGATGCCAGCCTCGTAGGGCGCTTGAATTCATGAAGTCTGGGAACCAGCGAATGCAGCTCCTCGAAGCAATTACCATGAAAGTATTTGTAAAAAAGACAGAGAGAGGCGACGGCGCGTCTGTGAGAGAGCGACTGTAGACGAGATGCCAGATCAGGGCCAGTTATATTGCATATCCGCCTCTGGATCTTATCAAGAACCCCGAGGCAAACAGAAGGGGCTCCAGACCATATATAGCAGTAATACTCCATGCAAGGGCGAATTGTTGATTGTAGATCTGAAGGATAGATTCCGGGGAGAAAAATTTCCTGGCGTGGCACAGGGAGCCAAATTTTCTTGCGGTGGACGAAACAATTGACCCGATGTATTTGTTCCATCTCAGGTCAGCAGTCAACGTGAGACCGAGCAGCCGCAGGGAGGTGCTCTCGAGAAGTTGGGTGTCAGACATTTTAAATATTTTAATAAATGTTTCTAAATTTATTAATAAAACTTGTAAATATCTTTTCTGCAAATACTTTCACGTTAATAGCTCCGACGAGCTACTTTCGCTTGTTCCCAAATTGCATGAATTTAAACGTGCTACTAGGTTGGCATCTTAGTCCCACCTTTTCACTATGGAAACGGTAAAATATAGGCGTCAATTCAACTCCAATAGCTTCATGTCTCGAACTTCCCGCCTGTGGAACTCCCTTCCTCTTACTTGCTTCCCTGATAGCTATAATTTTCAAATATTCAAATGCAATATCAATCGATATCATCAGATGCCTTGATCTAATTCACCCTTCCTCTCTTCGTCTCTTGCTCCAACTCTCTAACCTCTTGCAACCCCAAGTGGCATTCCCGCCTTGCTTGGGGTGAAATGCTTAAAATATTAGAAAAATGCTAAATCCCGAATTAGTTTTAATACAGTTGTATTAGTGTAAATATAAATTATTCTAGTAAATAAACAATATTATAAATAGTGTTTAATATTTTTGTTGTAAAATCTCAATAACAAACAATGTAGAAATTCACTTTCATATGTTTAGATTTTATTACAATTCTAATCATCGCTTTTTGAAAGAAAAAATATTGCCGATGAATGAAGCTAATTAAAAATGAAAGCGATGTCATGGGAAACAACCGACATTTTGACACTCCGTTTTTTGCAGGCACGAACGTCTATGTTTACCGAAACTTCATTTGAATAAGCATACATTTACTAACAGAAGATAGCGACAGAGAGTGAGAAGGAAGGACTAAGCATAAACTACAAGAAGACAAAATGCATCGTCGTCAGTAAGAGGAAGAACCCGAAATGCGATTTGCATGCCTGGAACACTAGAATCAAGAAGACGCGGAAGTTTAAATATCTGGGAAGTGTCTTGACAGAGGACGGTAAGTGCGACACTCACATCCGTAGGCGTATTGTGATGGCCAAGGACACATTCCAAAATTTGGGCAGAATATTACGAGACACAAGGATTTCTTTAGTCACAAAGAAAAGAATACTCTGCTCTTACGTTATATATGTCCTTCTTTACGGCAGTGAATGTTGGACGATTTTCTCAAAGATGAAGAAAGACTCAAGGCGACAGAGATGTGGTTCTACAGAAGGATACTAAGGATAATATGGGCCAAGCGTATGAGCAACGATGAGGTCTTAGAGACGATGCAAACAAGGAGGAGGCTTATACTTAACATCAGGAACGGGCAGCTGATGTTACTGGGACACATAATAAGAAAGGAGTGCCTGGAGAATCTCATACTCACAGGTCGAATAGAGGGAGAAAGACAAGGGAGAAAAAACTCGTGACATACCTATCGTGCTTAAGCAAATGGATGTCACAACGTGGCCCGAGTGGGGGGGGGGGGCAGTAGGAAGGAACTTGAAAGCTACAAGGGATAGAGGGAGGCAGAGAGCCATGATCGCCTACGTCCTGAAAGGACATGACACATAAAAAGAAAAAGATCGTAGCAGTTCAAATAAAAAGGATCCTCTCACTATGAATGTTGGGATTCTCAGTGTTACTCTTTGGTTTGGGAATGAAGTGTACTTTTTAGAGGCGCACCTTCACATTTTGGGAAAACTCGATAGCGACACTCTCAAGAACTTTCCACCTAAGTAATTATTTAATTCCTTTTGGTATTCTTTATATCGAAGTTGCGGGTGAACTTATATCTGTCCATGACTAATGCATTTATCTCTTTCTATGACCAATACATTTAACAGAAATATTTTATTTATATCTGAAGTCTTTACACAAACAAACATACACACAACCACACCTATATCTATCTATATATACATACATATATATATATATATGTTAAGAAATGGACAAGGTCCGACAATTTATTTATTAAAGACATTTTTTATGTTTAACGTTGTTATTTCATAGATACAAGTATTTAAGCAAATGCTCTGTTTATGATAAACAGTATTAAATAACATTTACCGGCCTGAATGTCCGAGAAATTTTCATAGAAAATATTCGTTCATTGACAGGATTCGAACCTGAATCCTATACGGAACCGTCATTTACGCTGACGTGCCTTACCTCTGGGCCACAATGAACCTTATGGTAGACAAGGTCGAATTTACTGTTTATAAACTACAATCTTCCATGAATCTCGTACCTTGTCCATTTCTTAACATATGACGTCATTTGTTTACATTCGATACGCCAGAGCAGTTATGAATGTACGAGATTCAGCGTAAATGACGGTTCCGTATAGGATGCAGGTTCGAATCCTGTCAATGAACGAATATTTTCTATGAAAATTTCTCGGACATTCAGGCCGGTAAATGTTATTTAATACTGTTTATCATAAACAGAGCATTTGCTTAAATACTTGTATCTATGAAATAACAACGTTAAACATAAAAAATGTCTTTAATAAATGTATATATATATATATATATATATGAATTTAGAAATAACAAACTTACTAAACTTAAAATACCTTTATTAATGTTCATACGTAAAAGTGTTTCTATTTCATATTTATTTACATAAACGCAGGAGCTATTTAAATTGATAATATTGCTGGAATTTAATTTTAAAATTTACTTGATAATAATTTTAAAAATATTTTTAAACATTTTCTATTACGTTCATAATAATTACGACGAACAAGATTTCGCTTCTCTCAAACACGGCCAAACTCGGGCTTAAATAGCCATTCATAATAACTTCGGATGGTGGATATTCAAAAAGTACTGACCAAAATGCCTGAATGATCCACAACACAAATGACTGTGATTTGTATTGGCCTAGACCTTGACAACCGAGAAAGTAACATCAAACAAAAGGTTGGATAGATCCATCGATTTCAATTAACAGCTCATAAATACCTGCCATTGGTAAAAGAAAAGATGTAAGACAAAAATATGGCTGAAATGTGCAGATATGACCAGCATAAAACACAACGTCAATCATTTTGTGTTCTTAAGACGAGTGAATTGGACGGAAGCCAAGCAATTCTTTCAAGAATAGAACAGGCATCCAATTTGTCAACGAGAATGACGAGCATTGAACAGAAGTCTAAAATGATTTGGAGTGACGAATCGAGTTTTAATATATTTTCTTTTGGTGTTTAAAGGTACAACAAAACTGTGAGTAAAATACTTCTCTTGCACAACAGTTTGTGAAACCGTCAAACACAGATGAAGGCCTATCGTCACACTAATTTAGATTTTTATAGTAAATTATTTTGTAAAAAATACTTAGAACTTACTATATAGATAAATAGGTGTGTATTTAAGAAGTAAATTCCTTTTATATATGCTTACTTAAACAAGCCTGTTATAGAACATTCGTTAGTATTTTTATTCTATATTTCTTTATGCAAACAAGTTTTTTATTTCTAAACTTAATGTTACAATTCCCTAAAAGTCCATTATTTCCGAAAAGTTTCTATCAATAAGTTATCAAAATGTCACTTATTGTACAATAAAGATCGTTTTATTAGTATCATTGTAAAATGCCTAAAGATACTGATAATCGTCGGCTTCACGAAACGCGAAATATTCTCTTTTGCAAGTACCTACTCAGGTCTATTTATGCCTAGTCGTCAAATGCAAAGCGAAATCCTGGTTTATACTGCAGACATAAGCGGACCACAGAGGTTGCTCAAAAAGTGCATAATCTGTCCTGACTAAAGTTTTAATCCACAGCCACGATAACTTAGCACAATCATTTATGGTTTGGGATCAGTTTTATCGACTCTGTTTTCCTCACAAATTTTGGGTCAACCAATCGGGCGCTTTCCTACATGATCAGTTTTCAATGGCGCGATTTGTACTCGAGTCTCTATGGTGGAATGATATATATATATATATATATATATATATATATATATATAGGCAGCACATATTTTCATTCTAGCATGTTCGGTTAAACAATTTAGGCGTAGTACTAAGTGATTTCTTGGTGGATGTAGAAAAAATGATTAAGAAAAATTACAAAATCTTTCAAAAATATTTAATTTTCCATAGGGCTTTCAGTCTCATCTGAGATCATCTTCAGTAGTTGCGTATCTCGGGATGTGTTATTCGTTAATACCGCAAATTCAAAGTGGAACGGAGAGATTTTTATATTTTAATTTCTAAAGATCTTTTTAAAATTCTTTAAATTTTTTTTTAAAGATCTCTTAATTGTAATATTTTAATTTAATATTTAATAAATATAATTTTACTGCTACAAACATTTAAAAACTTTCTTGCTAATCTCGTAGTATTTTTTCGCCGCAATTCTCTTATATAGCGGGCTTCCAGAATTTTAATTTTTCCTTCTTATTATCTTGATGAGAACTGGTATATATCTAAACAGTGAACGTGGGCACGAGTTCCTTTTAATATATATATATATATATATATATATATATATATATATATATATATATATATATATATATATATATATATATACGTATATATATGTGTGTGTGTTTACAGAATTAATACAAATATAACTTTTGTCATTTAGTTGATTGATGTTATATTCAGCGCCTAAACTCCGAAATTTATTATCGAATGTAATAGACGAGGAATGTCTATGATGTCTAAACATGTGCCGTTCAAATGTTCGAATGCTTGCTTTAATTTCTGGTGAAAATAAAGGCA
>CAHIKZ030000985.1:507500-527500 GCA_903632075.3 Acanthosepion pharaonis | reverse complement strand
CCACTGTTCTTTTGTAGCTCTTACTAAATTTCGTTTTTTTTATTACTGTATTTCTCCTAATCACTGTTCCGCCATTAATTTACGCAAGCTCATTACGGAAGTTATGCATCGTTTTCCGCTGTCCCTCTGGCTTCCAATCTATACTGTGAGTAACATATTTTCCATTCCCACTTTCCTCATTATGTATCCTACAAATTTCAATCTGATGTTAAGTACAAATTTCCTTTTTGTTTCCATTTTCTCTTAAACTTACTCGTTGTTCCCATAGTCGGTACCTACATTAGTTTACCCAAACAACACAAACGTACATGAAATGTTCTGCATCCTGATATATTTTCCTGTAATATGATACCCGAGAAAATAAATTACGCTAAACACTCTTGAAAATCAAAATGCTTGACCCTACGAAGGCTACTGCTCCGGATAAAATCCTTGTTCTTCTCAAGAACCTTCCCCACAAAAATGTCTTCAATTTTGGTGAAACTGTTCAACCGCTACCTTAAGAAGAAGTATTTTCCAAGCATGTGTACGAGATTGTAGGACAACTCAACACCGCCGACTAAACACCGAGACAACACAGGACCGAGAAAACTTACCAATGTAACATTCTCCTTACATGGTTGCCTCCTCTCTAAGACCTCCTCGTTGCTCACATACTCGCTAAACCATTATTGTCCCCCCGAAAATTCTTCCACTTTAAAAGTATTTTCTGGCTTTAAATAACCTAAAAACGAATCCATCAATAAATCAATCAATCTTTCATTTGTATATGTTTTTCATTCTTTATATCATTGTTTAATTTTTTTCTTGCTTTCTTTTTCCCGCCTTCTTTATTTCTTTCTTTCTGGTTTCTTCCTTATTCCTTTGTGTTTTTCTCTCTCTGGTTTTCTTTGTATTCTTTGTATGTATTTACATATAATCAAAGGTACATTATCTTACGTGCAAATGTATGAATACATCTTCATTTCCACTCGCGCGTCCTGGGTATGACGATAAACAACATCCGACAGGAAAGTCTCTGATCATGAAGTTGTTAGGAGCGTGTAGCAACCTCTTAATTGCTGTTGTTCTCAGATCCACCTTCACCCAGAGTAACAGCACCTGTTTAGGGTCCCAGCAATAGGCAAATAATTGCCCCCCAAACATGGGTCAAAGCACGATGAAAGT
The DNA here is from genome assembly GCA_903632075.3 of Acanthosepion pharaonis. Lineage (NCBI taxonomy): Eukaryota > Metazoa > Mollusca > Cephalopoda > Sepiida > Sepiidae > Acanthosepion > Acanthosepion pharaonis. Next base: position 526,333 of record CAHIKZ030000985.1, on the reverse strand, counting down.
GTAAAATACAGGATATTATAGTAAAAATACCATCAATACAATTTTGAAAGAAAAAATATTACCAAAACTACATTTTTAAAATCAATATTACCAAAAATACATTTTTGGAAAAACATTTTGCCGTCAAAAGATTTTACTCTCGCTAAAATTCCTCTTTGCAAAAATATGTCAACCTGATCTAGAATCTGATTTCTTACAAGGAATACATATTTTATTCAATCGAACGTATTTTAAAAATATTGTCGACATTAAATAACCCTTTAGGTTGATATGCCGTAAAGCAAAATAAACCAAACCAAACCTCCTCGCAATCTATGCGTACATAGCAGGTCAGTTTGGGTTTTATAGTCTTGTGTTGCAAAAGGACGAGTATAAGAAAAACTATGAATACAAAATCTGAGCAGGGTCATTTGGTGACCTTGTGGCACACAAAGCTCCAGTTCTCGGGATTCGGCTGGTTGGTTCTTCACAAGCCGTCACCACATTAATCAAATCATACTTACCTGTAGTCTGGCTGATCTGTTCCAAGAAATTATATATATATATATATATATATATATATATATATATATATATATATATATATATATATATATATATATATATATATAAAATATAAAAGTGAACATAGAAGTCAACACTTAGAGGCGGAGGCGACAGTCTGTTTCATGCTAGATGCAATCGGTGGTGGCCTAATGATTGTCGCCTCTAAGTGTTGACTTCTTTGTTCACTTTTATATTTACACAGGCTCTATCTCTGATATTCTGTATTTTATCACATAAATATCACATCTTAAGACTATATTTCTTCATATATATATATATATATATATATATATATATATATATATATATATATATATATAAAGAGTGAAAAGAGAGAGAGGGAGGGAAAAAGAGAGAGACAAAGACACAGGCAGACAAAGACAGGTAGTTACTGTTTCCCCCACTGTATTGTTTTTCTTTGTCACTTAACTATCCATAGTTTATATCAATTCCATATGCGTGGCACCTAGATGTGGGGTACTGGTTAACAAGCTCGTCTCGCTAAAACAATTATGACTAAGAAGTGAGCTCTTTCCTCACTGGGTGTCCCATAATTTCAGCCTTGTGGCACATCTAAGCTATGCTTAGAAAATCAATATAGTAGGGCTCCTCGAGGCAGTGTAATGGTTAGCAAGCTTATCTCGCTAGAACAATTACGACGGAGTAGTGAGTTCGATCCTCACTGGGTGCCACTTAATTTCGGCCTTGTGTAATATCTAAGCTACGCTTGAAAAATCACTATATTAAATCCATATTCGCATTCCTCAATCCGTCCATCCATACATATATATAACAACTCGTTACTCTTTCTTTTCTTACAGGTAGAGAACCTTTTATTGACACGTATAGGGTTTCTCTATGTCTGTTCCAGCTCTGTTCGCTCAGGTTTGTCGATTTTGTTATACGCAATCCCGAACAGACCCAACCATGCCACAAAGCTGAGAATAGCGCACATGCGCATCTTCCACCCTTCATATTTAGTTTCTGTTGCCTCTATTCTTGTCCTTTTAACCGCTTGCCCTTTTCCCACCTTTGCGCATCAATACAAATAATGGCACATGATCAAGGATGCTCTAGGCTCTAATGAGCCACAATCAAGCGATTTATTTACAAAAGCAGATGAAAACTGATGAAAGACACATGCCAAATTCCCTTTTCAGAACGTTGGCATAGCTCAAACAAACATGAACGGAAAAAGCAACCTATAACAACCCAGATTTTCCCCAAAACAACAAACACTTGAAACCTTGGGTTCCAAATACTCAGTCCAAGATTTATATCTTCTTTTTTCTTTTCTTCATATCTCGGATACAAATGAAAGTTAGATTAATATGAAATTCTTTAAAAAAAAATACATCTGCGATCAGAAAACGTATTGGGATGGCCAAAGACGCATTCCCAAACCTAAGTAGAGTATTAAGAGATATAAAAATTTCGTTAGATAATTGAACTGTTAGAAACAAAGAAATGAATATGGAGCCGTTACGTGATATCTGTCCTCTTATATGGCGACAAATGCCATATAAGAGGACAGATATGATGAAGAAGAGACTTGAAGCATCAGAAATGAGGTTCTACAGTAAGATGCTGAGGAAACAATAGACCTAACAATTGGGCAACGATGAGGTTTTAGAGAAAATGTAAACAGAAGATAAACTTTTACTGAACTTCAGGAAGGGGCAGTTATAATTGTTGTGGAGTAGATTCACAGTGGAGGCTTTTAGTTGTACTAAGTCGGTCCTAAAATAGGTTCGACGTACAAAACGTTAGGAACTTGATATAATAGGTAATGACGCAGAGAAATCTAGTCGTGGTCGCTGATACTTTAGTATCCGACTAACGGTCGTCCGACATCGACTGACTGAACAACGATATTTAGTCACCCCCCCAGGGTATCATGTGGCACAAGGCGGGTTTAACGTAGGATCTCCGAGCCCGTGGGCCCGGACAAAAATATGCCCATTGAACCTGTATAAACGGGTTCAGGATCGGTTTACCTCCCCGAAAGAGAATCCGCCCTCCGATCAGCCGGTCGACCAACATCGACTGACTGACCAACTCCGCCCTGAGCGACTGCTACTACTACTACTACTTATTATAGGTGGGAGAGTCTATTAACTATAGAATAGGTGTGTTCCACTATAACAGTAATTTAGGGGGAGCGTAATGAGGACGGATGGCTTTGAAAATCTGATATTCACAGGACAGATGGACAGAAAGGTGGACAAATAAAAGCACTCTTAACGTACTTATGAGCTTGACTGAATGGATGGTAAAACAGGGTTTGGCGGAATTAATAAAAAGACAAAACTTATTAAGATTTACAAGGGAGAGGAAGATGAGAAGGGCCATGATCGCCTACGTCTTGAATTGGACACCACTCATAAAAGAAGAAGAAATCGCTCAAGAAATATAGACTTTTACTTTTGCCTGATGTAATATCTGTCGTTAAATCGCCTCCGAATCGCCGTTAGTTGCTGTAGAGCCAACCTTCAGAAATGTAAATATGTCACCGATGTTAATTCCAACTGACAATGCGGGCAATCACAAACTATGGAACATATTCTGCACCAATATTGTAGGTCCATGCACACTTATCGACCTTCCAACCATAACACTCCATGCAAGGCTATGACTGCAACACTGGATTGGTGTGATGTAACGACACGATAAGAAGATACCTGTCAAAAAGCAAGGTTTTATAAGGTTATATTGAGAATTCTTAAAAGCCGGTTTATAAGGTATGGTAATTTACCCACGCACGCATGGATTCTCCCAGCTATAAATAGGAGCAGGTACTGCCTTTTGAAGAGGTAAGTTTCCAGCAGTCAGCTCCGATAGACGGGCCTAATATTCTTGCTGTAACACTCTCGTTTGTATATGTTTGTATTACTGTCACTGTTAATATATTTGTTTAACTCATTTCCTCTCTTGTGTCATTATTTCTGGTCCTAACAAGGCCACAACATAGGTATAAGTTTTTGCAAGATTTCTTTAAACCATGTAACCAGAGCAGAGAGTTTATTTCTTAATGGAACTTCTGCAATCTAATGTCTCAATAAGCTAACTGTTCTTCTGCAAGTGCAGGTATTTTTGGTCCTATAATAAAATTTGGCATGTTTAACTCTTTCCCCGTCAATAATTTTCGGAAAATTTTTTGACAAAAATAAAAAAAATATATATATATTTCTAAAATATTAAAAATCAAGTTTTGAAAATAATCATTTCTTTTACTGAATAATTTCTGAAAAGATCGATAAAATCTTATAATTATTTGATTTTTCAGGTTTTGTCGAATTCAGTTTATTTTAGTTTGCTTTTTTCTTTTTTTTTTTTACATGTCTACAAATTTATCATGTCATAGATAGATTAGGGTACGTTAAGGTAACACATAATTCCAAAGCTATATTCCAAACACAGTCAATTTCTTTGTGTACGTTGTGTATATTTGCACATATCGCGCACAATACACACTCGCCAATATGCATTATATACGAGCCTGCAATGTCACACGAACGAAGCGGAAAAACAAGCTCATCTTTAGTAATACAGATTTTAATCATTTAGGGAAAATTATAAGTATGTGTTGTTTTAAGTTCCCCAAAATAAAGCAATTGGCAGTGTTTAAAGGACTGTTTTTATATTGTATCTTAACACTTTAGAATGTAACTTACTGCAATCTCTTTCCTTTTGTCGACCTACGTTATTTCTGCCCCTTCGTCATCGCTCTGTATTCTTTTTCTACAGTCCATTCACACAAACCCTTTAGGTTATTCGCCTTTTCTTGCCTTCAGTGTGACTTGTGATTGTGAAACCGCCCAATCTTTAATTCCTAATTATATAACACAGAAATGCTATCGGTCTCTGTTATTAACAGATTCTTTGTAGTTCCTATTTCGATAAACTTGAACACACATTCTACCCGTTGTATTGTCAGCTATCACAAACTATGGACCATCTAGTTTGCACCACTCTTGAAGGTCCATGCACACTTATCGACCTTGCAACCTTAACACTCCAGGCAAGGCTATGTGTGCCACACTGCATTGGTGCGATGTAACGACACGAGAAGAAGATACGTGCCAAAAAGCAAGGTTTTATAAGGTTATATAGAGAATTCTTAAAAGCCGGGTTATAAGGTATATCCTTTTGCAAGGTTTCTTTAGACCATTTAACCGGAGTAGAGAATTTATTTCTTAACGGAACCTCTGCTGTTGCAATATGGCGTCCGAAGAAGGTAACTGTTCTTCTGCAATTGCAGATATTTTTGGTCCTATCATAAAAATTGATATGTTTAACTCCTTTCCCGACAATAATTTTGGGGAAAGAATTTTCATTTTCAGACGAATTTTTAATAAGTTTTTAATATAGTAAAAAGTATGCAATGAGTTTGCCGAACAAGATACATGAACTCAATTGGAACAGACTATATATATATATATATATATATATATATATATATGTGTGTGTGTGTGTGTGTGTGTGTGTGTGTGTGTGTGTGTGTGTGATTATCTTTTTAAAAAAGTATAATGCGATCTTACCTCGGTGAAAACTAGTGATGATTTATGAGCGTTGTGCAACATTTAGATTTGTTTATCTTCTGCACTTTGCATTTACTTGTGTATTTTTTTCTTCATCTTTTCGTCGCTATTTATTTTATTTATTTCGCGACCCACTGAACTGTCGGGGCCCACATTTTGATAAATCCCGCGTTAAGGCTCGTCTATACGGATAGAAGGGGAAGACAGCGGTTAAATCTGGAATTGAACAGGTTAAAAGCTTGGTGTTTCTTCCGCAGTACAGTGATTTCCGGGAAGATATATTGTATGTATTTAGGCAGCATTCTTTCATTAAGGCAAATTTCATTAAATATTTTAAATTTTTGCTACTTAATTTCAGTAAGTTCCATTCATATTCTGGGACCAGAATTTCGGTGTCAGTATTAAAAGAAGAGAGAAAATTACTCCGTTGAAACATACAGTTTTATAATATAGAACAAACTGAATATATTAATCTTCCATATCGTAACCAAATGCATTCTAATTATAAACAAGACGAAACTATCCTTAAAAATTAATAAATATCAATATATCCATCACAGTTACTACTAAAATTTAAATTATTTATATACTACACTAAATACAGTATATCCCATTTAATCATTCGTAACGACTCTTCTCCACCAGCCAATGTGTTGCAGAAAACCAACATTGTATATAAGTTTAAATGCCCTCTGAGAGATCGTATCTCCAACGTAAAAAGAATAATATTTATGTTGGCCATACTACAACTACGTTGTCTCGGCGGTTGAGTTTTCATTGGAATGACATGTTTTACATCTCTAAAGATTTACCACATCAGGCTTTTCTTTATTCTTTCAATACCGAAATCAAAAAGTTCATCCGAGTATATAAACGGATCCTACTGAAAATAAGCAGACAAAACTTATCTAAATCATTCAATATATATATATATATATATATACTAATAGTAATACTCGTTTGGTAAAAAACCTCAGATAGATCAACTTATAGATATGTTTACACAAATTGCTAGTCGAGGAAATAATTTGAAATAAAAAATAGAAAGAACTAAAAACATCCGAACAGGGCGAAATAAATCGACCAGTGCCTTAAGTCTTTAGTCCAAATAAACAAACATAAAACAAGCGAGTAGTAAGACTAAAACATAGATTGCTCAATACGCTAAGTAGACCAGGAATAACTAAAATCCTTAAGTAAACATACCGTGAAGATGGTTTAATTATAATAGATAAATGTACCCCCAGAAAAAGTGATATAATCGGTAAAAATTACATTGGTTGTTTGAAAAAAAAAATCGGATTTAAATTAGAAATACAAACTAATTTAAAAGTCACTGACTATTTAGACATTACCCTCGACCTAAATAATGGCACAATTTCCCCATTTAAGAAAAGAAACCAACAGCCACGTTATATTGACATAGGTTCTAACCACCTTAGACATGTATTAAAATATACACCTAACGGAATTAGTTATAGATTATCCCCTAATACATCTAATGATAATATCTTTAATAAAAATAAACACGATTATGAAAACGCCTTAAACATAATGGACACAAAAACAAATTAATATATGCTGATACTCTTAATTCCCCTAACAGCCAAAGCAAAAACAAAAATAATGCCAGGAAGATATTATGTTTTAACTCCCTATATAATTTAGCAGTTAAAACTAAAACAGGAAATATTTTTTTTAGATTACTATAAATGAATTTCCCGCTGACAAATGTATAAAATTTTCAATAAAATCTATGTTAAATTAAGTTATAGTTGTATGCCAAATATGTTTAATTAATTAATAAATATAACAGGAAAATAAATCACAGATAAACCACACCCCAACTCCAATAAATGATAAAAATATGGACGCCTGTCCACTTAAGGTCAGATGCCAACAGGAGGGGGTGATTTATAAACTCGAAATACAAAGAAATAAACCGAATAAGATTGATTAGAACCCCAAATGTTATATAGAATACACCCAAGGTAACTTAAAAAAAACGTTACTACAATCATGTAAATAACTTCAATCACGAAACTTACAAACATAGTACAAGCAGTCCACATAAATAGGGAATATAAAACAAGAGGATGGTAGGGACCTCTTTTTAAAATGGGGAATATTAAAAAAAATGCCATAAATATAAAGCAGGGAACAAATTTTGTCCGTTATATTTGGGGGAAAAATTAGCAATCGCCCCCTACAATGAATAATTTACTAAATCAAAGATCTGAGATTCTAAATAGGAGTAGGCATAAGAAAATCCTTGTTATTGGAATAGAGGATTGGTTTTTTTTTTGTCTTCTTCTGTCACGTTGTTTTATGTTTATTAGTTTTTAATGGTTTTATCAATAAATACTGTAACGTTATTTTCTTTTTAGCCAGCTTGCTCTGAAGATCCGTTTAGTTGAAACCTAGGTAGGTTTTCCTGGCTATTTAGGATTTATTTTAGTTACACACACACACAACACACACACACACACACACACACACACACACACACACACACACACACACACATATATATATATATATATACACACACACACACACACACACATATATATATATATATATATATATATATATATATATATATAAATGAGTATCTCGTATCTCAACTTAGCCGACGAGTTTCGTCATCTGGGGAACTTTATCCAGGCAAATTATTTTTTTACAGATACATTTTATCTCCAATTTACACACAGGAACACACACACACACACACAGAGAGAGAGAGAGAGAGAGAGAGAGAGAGGGAATACACAAGCGAAAATTACATGTACATAATTAATTAGTAATACCTAAAAATCGCAAGCTTATGAAAGATTGATATACAGTTCAAACATATATATATATATATATATATATATATATATATATATATATATATATATATATATATTTTGAACTGTATTATTTCATGATCATTTTACAACATATTCAAGATGATCTTCGCCCTCTGTAACCTTTTAATTTTTGTCCTGGAGTAACAAGTTGCCTCATAGTTTTCGCGTACGATTTCATTTCTCAGTTCTTTTTACTTTTCTTTCGAATGTGCCAAACGTTTTATGTATTGAGTTGAACCTTTTGTAATTGATCTCTTTAGACGAAATGATGATCCCTCTTGCTGTTGTGACTGCCTTCTCCAATTTCCCTCTGCACTGTTACCTCTTTTTAAAACTTATTCACCGTTTTCTTGATGGTTCTTGAATGGACTTTCAAGATGATAGCCATATTATGAATGCTGGTAGCATTACTGAAGGTTTGAATGATTTTTTGTCCTCTTGCTATTCCTAAGTTGAGAAGTCATTGTGGGGTTGACAATAAACAATTTTAACCTGTTTTATTTTTACCTGAATAACTCAAAAGGGCTTCTGTGATTCTTATGAAAAATGGTTTTCGGATGGCTTAATGTCTTATTTAAAACCTGGAAAGAAGGAACTCAATTAGTTTATTGTTTTTTTAGAAATTAAATATCTTGTGGGATGGATAATTATGCCGTTACACTATATGGACAATTATATATATATATATATATATATATATATATATATATATATATTATTATTATATATTATTATTATTATAGAAATCTTATAAGAACCTATACTGCACGGAAAATCCTCGATGTATTGATTTGCAAATAAACAAGCCAACACCAAAGGGGAAAAAAAGGTATAAAAAAAAGAAAGAACCAAGAACATGTACGTTAACCGAAAATAATCGTCCAGCATACGAGTTCAAGGCCCAAAGAAAAAACACCAATGAGAGTAGCAAAAAAAAAAACAAAAAAAAAAACAAACAAATAAAGTGCTCAATACAATTAGTAGAGCAGACCTAGTTAAACCTAGTGAGCCAGACAAACCTACCAAGGTTTCAGCTAAGCGGATCGTCAGGGAAGGCCGGCTAACAAGGTAAAAAAGTAAAAAGGTATATATATATATATATATATATATATATATATATATAATTTTTGTAATTATTATAATATAATAATTATTATTTAATATTATTATTAAATATTAATTAATTTAATTAATACTTAATATTATTATTTTTTATTATTTTTAATTATTATAATAATATAGTTATTATTTATTACAGGAGATTAAAACAAAAGCATGTCAAAAATGAACGTTTGCATTATTAACATTTTATACAGATGTATTGCTGCCTAGTTTGTATTAGTAATATTCTTTTATAGATTAGTAAGTATTATTAACATATTATGTTCATGTTTTATATAAAGCACTTACATATCAATTTATCAAAGTCGTTTTGAATTTATGATACTTTTTTTTTCTTTAAAAGAAGCCTTTTAATTATGAGCTACAAAATTCTATGTAGGAAGCTGGTCGACATATGACTACTTAACAATATAAAAGATTATCTTCCTACCCCTTTCTCCTTAACTTCTTGTGAAAATTGAACGACATACCTCTCTATATTTTACAAGACAATATAATCATTTTATCTGTCGCTAATGACACTGTCTCAGATAAAACTGAAGACAATTTCATGTCATGTCCTATATATGTTTTCAATTAGTTTCGATTATAGAGTAGGTCTCATACCTGACTGGCTAATCACGGAAAACCCACAAGCCTCATTTTAATGTTTTTTTTTCATTTTCTTTTTTTTTGTTTCTTTGTTTGTTTTGTTTTTTCCAAACAGGAGGAAGTATTCTGCTTTTGAAATTAAATTAATTTTTTCACTCACCAGATATTTACCAGCGCCCTCGGAGACACATTTACTGTATCAAAACATGATTGCTATTGTGTAGCGATTTTTAACATATTTTTATTTTAATCTCCTATAATAAATAATATTTAACTCTACTCTGTATTGAGCCCTCTTTTAAATGTTACAGATAGTGGAATTATACTCTCATTTCTTATTTACCAGGATATCAGATATATGTCTGTCAGTTTGTCTGTATCTATGTATCTATCTTTTTATCTATCGATCCCCCCCTCTCTCTCTCTCTCTCTCTCTCATCTCTCTCTGTATATATATATATATATATATATATATATATATTGGTTGACGTGAATTTGTGACCCTGGGTTTCACGCTTTTGCGATCATCAGACAAACTGATTCATTTTTTGAATATTTGGATTTATGTAGATTGCGCAATCTACATAAATCAAAATTTTTAAATAATTAATCAGTTTGTCTGACGATCGCAAAAGCGTGAAACCCAGGGTCACAAACTCACATCAATCCAACCAAATATGTTAGCTCTATCTCTGATATTGAGCGCTTTCTAATAAGTACCGAGCATATAATATATAAAAAAATAATATTTTCACCCCCCCATACATATATATATATATATATATATATATATATATATATATATATTCACGAGTATTTTTACTTTGTCCCTAAAGATATTATTTTATATTTTGGTTCGTTTCTACAAGGTATCATGCGATATTTCTGTGGGTCTTCGGTTTTCTATAGGTGAAAATTCTAACGGACGTCTTCCCTTTCCGGTCGATGCGAGACAATCTCCTCGTCAATCTGCGTCGCTATCCTTTCCCCACTTAGTGGCCACTGTCTTATAGGGATCATCGTTTTTTTTTCCTTGCCATCTTTGCCTAGAAGGGTAATTTATCTTCATTCCGTGATTTCCTTTGTCCGAACAACTTGCTATAGTCCTTGTGAGGACCACTTTACTCGACGTGGTGTAATGGTTAGCAAGCTTGTCTCGCTAGAACAATTACAACTGAGTAGTGAGTTCGATCCTCACTGGGTGCCCCTTACTTTCGGCCTTGTGCCACATCCAAGCTACGCTTGGAAAATCACTTTACTCCGGTGATAGTTACCAGTGTAAATCATGTTTCTGAAATCATTTTTGTGACAGCTCAGACGTTTTTTATTTAACAAGATTTCAACTGACGTTAATATTACCATATGTTGTACTTAAAAAAAAACAATGTGAATTCTATTTTCTTGCAGTTCATAGTCCTTTCTTTCATTTCTGCCATCAATACAGAGTTATCAGTATATATCATGTTAGTTTTATAACTGCCAATATTAAATCTTCGTTAATATTCTAGTTCTTGCTGTACAGGTTGTATAAAACGGATCGCTCTAAAGGCTTAATAAATCAAGTGAGATGACCTATTCTTTCTTTTTATGGGCCATGTCCTTTCAGGACGTAGGCGATCATGGCTCTCCACCTCCCTCTGTCCCTTGCAGCTCTCAACAAGTTCCTTCCCTCTGCTTCCTCCCCCAGACCATATTCTGTCGACCATATGCTTAAGATCTCCAAGTATGTCACGCGTTGTTTTCCCGTCTCATTTTCCCTCTATTCGAACCGTGAGTATCAGATTCTCCAGGCCCTTCTTTCTCATTATGTGTCTCCGGAACTTCAGTTGTCTCTTCTTGATATTAAGTATAAGCCTTGTCCTTGTTTGAGTCCTCTCTAAGACCTCATCGTTGCTCACATGCTCGGTCCATGATATTCTTAGCATGCTTCTGTAGAACCACATCCCCGTTGCCTCGAGTTTCTTATTGATCTTTGAGAAAATCGTCCAACATTCGCTGCCGTTCAGAAGTACAGATGCCATGCAACAGCTCAGTATTCTTTTCTTTGTTACCAAAGAAATCCTCGTGCCTCGCAATACTCTGCTCAGCTTTTGGAATGCGTTCTTGGCCATCCCAATACGTCTACGGATCTCAGTATTGAGATGAGCTATACTTTTCACATTTCAATTTCTGTGCTTGTGTATTCATTAAACGTATTCTATATTTATATTTTTCATACTAGATTAATAATATGCATGACCTTCGTCATCTAAACTGCTTATATAATGTGATTTTTCCCTCTATATAAGGTAACATTCATAGAGATTTTTTTTTATTACGAATTGTTTGGATCAGACACACACACTCACTAAGCAACGCTACACTGATCAACTGGTTTCTTTGAATAATTCATTGGTAGAGTAAATGTTATAGTGGAACTCACCTATTTTATAGTTAATAGACTCTCCCACCTCTAATAAGTAGGAGTAGTAAGAGTCAGTCGCTAAGTCGCTCAGTGAGTTTGTGAGTCAGTCGATGCCGGACAACCGTTAGTCGGATACTAATGTATCAGTGACCACAACTAGATTTCTCTGCGTCATTACCTATTATATCAAGTTCCTAACGTTTTGTACGTCGAACCTATTTTAGGACCGACTTAGTACAACTACAAGCCTCCACTATAAAACCACTCCATAACAGTAAAGGATTAAATAATTCCCTTTAGACAAGAAACTGTCATACCATTTAACATTTTTTATATATTAGGTATTTCCAACTATTTCAAAATATTTGAAATCGCCTCGAAGAACTGATTAAATATAAATGCTATCCTTTTATGAAGACATCTTTCCTTTCAGCTGAAATCGGGTGTAAGCTCATAGCAACTAGAGTAAATAATTTTTTGGCTGAATAATAATGCTATGAATTCACCTGAACAAAATAATCTATGAAAATATTCCTTGGCACTTTTGCGTCAAGCTAATAACAGCATTAGGTAGCAGTTATCAGTGAATGTAAAACACGCTCAATTGCTTTCAAGTCAATGCTTTGAAGTCGATTCCTATAATCGTCCATCACAGTCGGAACCTTTAACACATCAAAAAATGTTCTTCTCTTCTGGCAAATATCGAAATCATTTGAAATATCCAGTTCCTCTTATCCAAGTGAAATGGCAACGGAAACTCAAGAATTTATACATCACTTTCTTGAATGGCATAAAAATGGTAGCATGTTGAAATTTGTGGCGTATTTACAATATTTTCATACCAGCTTCAAAGGAAGTGTTCAGACATCTAAGTTGAAAACACGACATGATCGTATAAGTTCAAAGCCGTTCATTTAAGTTTGGTGTTTATATGAGAATGATGTCTACCGTTAATATGGATGTATGTGTGATCTCTGATAATTTTTCTTATTCCTAATATAATGGCATTTCAACGTAATCCCGTGCAAAGAAAATGTCTGTATTTTTTTAAAATTTGTATATAAAAGTGATAATTAAAAGCAGACACGACTATTGAAATACGAGACGGTCAGAAATTTTACGACTCCACAAAAATCGAAAAATAAAATCTCTGTGCATAGCGAAATGCGGTGTACGTACTTTAGGGTCAGATAGCTTAATGTCATGCAGGGTTAAAATAAAATGTCGTTAGAAAGAAAGCTTTATTTTTGTGGATGCTACACAATCCACTCACAGAGGAAGGAGAGTCGAAGAGATGGAGATATAATTTTACCGAAGAATACTGTAAATACTAGTATGTAAGAAATGGTAAATATGAACTACAAGGGAAATGTGGTTAGTAAAATGAAAGCTGAAATTACGAGAACATCAACTGTAGAAACAGAGAATTGAACAGACTCATTCACTCACTCAACCAACCAGTCCCAGGTAATCTTTGCGAGTTCTCAGTGCAGAAGCACCAAGACATATCAAGATATTCTGCCATGATGTTTTTTAAAATCATTTAAAATCAAAGCAAGGTAATTGTTATGGTCCGGTTCCTCGTATCACGGTGATAGTCCATGGTAGAACCAATAAAGAAGAACTCGAACACGGATATGGAATAACACAGATATATTACAAACAGGAATATATACAGAGAAGTAGAAAGTATTAGTACGGACAATCAGGTTTAGTAGTACTTGTCTGAACGCGACTCTGTTTCGGACTGCCTCTGTCTCGACTGACTGACTCCTGACGGACTTCACTCCAGACTTCAGACTGAACGATATTCAGTCACCCTCCCACGAGGGCGTCATGTGGCACAAGGTCCTTTTAACGTGGGAACTCCGAGCCCTTGGGCTCGGCCAAAAATATGTGCATTGAACCCTTATAAACGGGTTCAGGGTCGGTTTACCTCCCCGAAAGAGACTCCGCTCTTCGGCGTAGCCTCCTTCTGGTTCCTCCCGCTCGAAAGAAGAGAGTTCAACCGATCAGCCGATCAGCCGGTCGTCCGACTTCAGACTGAACTCCCTGCTTCCTCTTGAGGCGCAGTATTTATTACGTATGGAATAGTCCATTATGTTATTATGAGTAAGGTCCCATAACAGTAATAAAGCCAGTAAGACGCAAGTGGTTGCTGAATGTTAGATAATATGTGAAAAGAGAATTATTAAGGAGACAGAAAATAAAAAAGCAAGAAATAATAAGACCGAATATAACGATTGACATTGCAGTTAAAGTTTTGATGATCAAACTTGACTGCGGAGCGAGAAGGCAGAAAAGTGATCCACAGGCGAGAAGTGCGATAGAACAAACTGCTAACATACAACTTAAGGTTACATTTAGCTATTTCATCTGTAAAATGATGAGACCTTGCTGCCAAACTAATACTTCGCTTAAATTCATTAAGACCAGGTACCATAGAGTAAAGTTCCTTAAAAGAATTACCATGAACTTATATTTAGAAAAGTGTTGTTACCTACAAAGGAGTTTGGAAATGAAATGGTAATCTTTATAACATCAACAAAATACAATACTCGCTAGCGGCGTGAAGTAGATAAACCACTTCTAGTGGTGGACTACTTATACAGCATATTAAGATATTTACCTGCCTCCCCACGGACTAGAAAGCGGCACAAGGCCAAATTTAATGTGAGGAAATCTGAGCCCGTGGGCTTGGGCAAAAATTGACCGTAACCCTGCATACGCAGGATCGGGTATCGGTCTACCTCCCCGGACGAGACGCTGCCTTCCGGCATAGCATCGTCCGCGTTGCTCTCTGCCCAAACGCAGAGCGTTCGTCACTGCAAGAACTTCTCCAGCTGACAGCTCACGCTGGTAGCTTAGGCAGCATATTGCTCCCCCAACTCACAATAGTGTCCTACGCATTTATTAGGATCGGGATATACTCATTACTGTTCATAGGTACGATATATAAGAAAAAGTCACATTAAAGCTATAATACATCTGTGGGAATGTAACTGAAAATGAAGTGTCACGTCAGGATCCCGAACAAACACATTCTTTTGGGGATCTTATCAAGGATATTTAAATATAGAGCAGGAGCAACAAACCAAATATGGCGGCAGTATTCAAAGCAAGGACGAACAGTAAAAAACCAAATATATAAGAGAGAAAAAAAATTGTCTAGCACGTCACATTAAAGCAACCTTTCTACCAGCAGACCTAGTAATTTTTTCCATATAATCTTCCCACTTTCTAAAAATGCACCCGAGAAAATGCAACGTATTACTCTCCTTGGAGTAAGTATACTGATGGATTTTTTAATCTATAATGGAGTTAGCCGTTGGAATGAAAACACAAGACTTGAATCTTAATTGTCTAACATCATTTTTTTCCATTCTCATCTACTGAGTGTGTGCAGTCCCTAAAACCTTGGTTCGATACATGGTCTTTTTTCATTCTCCGTCTTTTGTGTGTGAAAGAATGTCTCGCTTCTCTGGAGCCTTTATTTATAGGTCCCTCTTTTCAAAGGCTTTTCTCACACGAGCAAATATCGTGGTTATATTTAATTTAAGAGAATCAGCCAGAGATTTGATTTTGAGTAGATAAATAAATCTCAGAGTCTAGACTCTACTAAACGACGTTAAGAATGGTAATCGTAATCTTAGACGTTTTTTTTTTTTTTATATGGGAATATTTATTACTTGACCGCGCAGCCAGTAATACTGTCAGTCGAAATTTATGAAATCTTTCTCTTAAAACAATTTTTCAGCAAAAATTGTTTTTTTGTCAAATACCATAATTCTTTGTCTATATTTCTGAGATGATGTATTATGTACATTATTCGGACTATTGTCCTCATCTTTGTCGACATATTTATCACAACGTTTCGGCCTTCTTCAGGTGGTTGGAATGTCGAACTGAACCCTTTATTTTAGTTCACTGGGGTAGACTGTTCTAGTTTTACATGCCATGTTTTGATGGATGTCAGTTATCAATTATCTCCTGTTAATTTCCCTCTGAAAGTTCTCCACTGCCTTAACCTTAAACTTAAGTAATCAGCACATATGCTAGGCCACAAAAATCTCATGAGCCGACCAAGCATAGAAATAAATACAATATGGGAACCAGTAATAAGGAGTGCCAGAGAAAAGCAATGATAACAACAAAGTTGCTATATGAACTCTGGTAAAAACAAGCATGTTAACAGCAAAAATTGCAATATGAGCCCTGGTAAAAATAGTTGCTGAAGACATTAGGTTTATAATACCCAGAAATCCATGCCCAGATGTCCTCAAGGACACATGGCACAGTGGATAAAAGCGTTTCTTCGATCCAGTGACAGGACCCAAAAAGTGTGAGTTCAATACTCGGTTAAGACAGCGGAGAACTTTCAGAGGGAAATTAACAGGGGTTAACTGATAACTGACATCCATCAAAACATGGCACGTGGAACTAGAACAGTCTACCCCAGTGAGAGAAATAAAGGGTTCAGTTCCAACTTCCTGAAGAAGACCGGAGCGTACAATGGCCGAAACGTTGTGATAAATATGGCGACAAAGATGAAGACAATAGTCCGAATAATGTAAATAATAATGTTATCGCTCTTTCCACTGTGATGTAGTGCTCATAGTCATTTTGATCAGTGATCTTAAAAAGCGGTTGTATACAGCTAAGAGTTTAGATAATTGAACGTATTTGGCATCATTCAAGACATCCACGTGAAAGTCTCGGTTTAAAGAATCTATTTAAGGACATGACACGTTTTTGATGTAAATGTTTTGTACAAATGTAAGAGTAATTTTATAAAAACAAAAATAATGTAAAGTTTTTAAGAAAATGAAAAATTCAAAAAAAAATGTGTTAATCTGTTGTCCCCAAATTTTGCAATTTTTTTCTTTTTTGAAAGAAAAAAAACTAACAAACAGACCAAGATTTCTTCAACGTAACCCTTCATTGTGACTGGTTTGAAAGTCACTAAAACCAACACTCCGTTACGACAAACTTTTCCGTATAGATGCAAAAAGCTCAGTTAATCTTAGTTATCGCTTCTTAAGATTGTTGCTTGTTTTACGTTTACCATCTTACTGGCAACTTCAGTTTAATTATCTTCGCCGGATTTTTTTTTAAGAAAATAGTTCGCTTTACGACCATGATTTCTTGGTTCGAATCTACACTCGATTTGTGCGGAAGTTAACTTCTTGATTTAATCGGCCTGTAGAGGCGATCGGAGCGTGAAAAAGTGCCTGCAAACCCTACCACAGGTTGACCCAAGCGTTTTGACTGAAACTGGTTAGACGGAACTATTTGAGAGTCGTCGACGGTTTGAGCTAGCACGAAATCACAAACTATCGTGACCGATGGTTTCAGCGTGCT
Source organism: Acanthosepion pharaonis (assembly GCA_903632075.3). Classification (NCBI taxonomy): domain Eukaryota; kingdom Metazoa; phylum Mollusca; class Cephalopoda; order Sepiida; family Sepiidae; genus Acanthosepion; species Acanthosepion pharaonis. The sequence continues at coordinate 508,913 of CAHIKZ030000985.1, read as the reverse complement.
GTCCTCGTTCAATCTGTTGATCACGCTAGCTAATGCGCACTCTCCCGGAAACTGTAACTAATGTCTGCTTGGTATGGTTGCAGTATAAACCACAGGTGCGCACTGTGGTGAATAAGCATAAATGTATCTGAGCAAGCGTCTGCTATAGGGATTGGTCAATTGCCCTAGCAGACAAACATGTTGGGATACGAGCAGCCAGCAATTACTATAATTATATAAGAAACGCAATAACTAAATTATGAAATACGTACGGATTTATGATGATTAAAACGTTTCCGTTTACATATTAAATTTAAAACTTTATTTAAAATCTAAAGACATATGCGGATTATTATCTTACCTTTACCCATAAGAAAATTTAATTAGATGACATAAGAACAATGTAATAATTAACAGATACCAATGAAAGTATCTCAAACTACATGAAAACAGAATGCATGTTCATCAGTAAAAGGATGAAGCCGAAATGCGATTTGCAGTTCGGGAACACTAGAATCAAGCAGACTCGGCAATTTAAATATCTGGGAAGCGTTCGACAGAGGATGTTAAATGTGACACTAAGATCCGTGGATGTATTGGGATGGTCAAGGTGTATTTCTTAAACTGAGCAGAGTATTGCGAGAAAGGAGGATTTCTTTGGTAACGAAGAAAAGAATATTGAGCTATTACGTGACGTCTGTCCTTCTTTACGGCAGCGAATGTTAGACGATCTCTCCTTGTACAACAGGAGAAACAGTTCAGATATAACAACAGTATTTAATGCACGGACGAATGGTAGATTCGTAAATGTACAAGATGGATTCTGACATGAGAAAGACACAGTGAGCCAACTTTTCTTACAGTACTGATTTTCTAAGCGAGGCTTAGATGTGGCACATGGCCAAAAAGTATGGAGCACGCAGTAAGGATCGAACTCACTATTCAGTTGTAACAAGACCAGGTTGCTGACCATTACACCACGCCGAGGTGCCCACTATTTCCTTGCAGTAGATGCAGCTATTAATCCGTCATAGTCACTTCACTTTATGTCAGTAGAAAATATGAGGCCAAGAAGTCATAATGTATTGCTCTCCTAATGTCTAGGAGGATTGATATTGATTAGCAGATCAGCATAGATTTCTTTGTTTCTAACTAAATTCTCAGTAGTCATTTTCGTTTTTGGAAGGTATTTTTGCTAATGCATTACATCATTGGATTTGAGGATCACATTATCCATCTTCAATTAAAACATTTCACAGATATTTAAATTTGTGAACTTTTTCATCCAGCGACAATAAATTGAACAAATCGTGCATTCACTCATATTTGAATGAGTCACTGATGTCCTGATAAGATTTGGCACCATGTTGCATTGCAAATTTCGAAGGCGACTAAGTTTTTGATCGATCCAAAACAATTCCAATTTTGAAACAT
>CAHIKZ030000985.1:472500-502500 GCA_903632075.3 Acanthosepion pharaonis | reverse complement strand
TCCAGGGTCGGTTTACCTCCCCGAAAGAGACTCCGCCCTTCGGCGTAGCCTCGTTCGGTTTCCTCCCCGCCCGAAGGCAGAGAGTTCAACCGATCAGCCGGTCGTCCGACTTCGGACTGAACTCAGACCGACTCACTGAGCCACTCCCTCGTTACTCCTTCTACTCCTACTTATTATAGGTGGGAGAATCTATATTAACTATAGAATAGCTGTGTTCCACTATAACACACACACACACACACACACACACACACACACACACATATATATATATATATATATATATATATATATATATATATATATATATTTGGTTGGATTGATGTGAGTTTGTGATCCTGGGTTTCACGCTTTTGCGATCGTCAGACAAACTCTATGTTAGCTCTATCTCTGATATTGAGCGCTTTCTAATAATTACCGCGCATATAATTCAAGCTTTTTGAATTTGTAGGTCTGATGAATTGGATCGTATTTACGATTCCAATGGAATAAATTATGACCATGGAATATTAGTGTTTAAGCCTTTTTATTATATCCTTACTCTGTCCTAGACATTGAGTTCTACCTGGATTCTTCCTCTTGGAATTTTTTTTTTCTACAAATATACATGTATTGGTATTTATATATTTTGCATATGTATGTATATTTTCCACTAATATTATCTATCTATCTATCTATCTCTCTCTCTCTCTCTCTCTCTGTATATATATATATATATATATATATATATATATATCCCTCTTTTATACATGCTTCGTTAAAGACAACTTACAAATTAGTGCTATCAAACTTTTTATTTTATGTTTTCTTTACTGGAAACAAATGAGTAAAAGCGGTTCAAAGGTTATGCATGTCCGAGCGCTTTCGACTATAATTTTAGCCATTATCAAAGATGATTTTATTTTTTACATTTAATGGTACAAAAAGTAAAAATAAAAACTTTAAAAATTATTTGGCAAACAAATCTTTCCTTACACTTGACTCTGCGCCGCCTTAATGTTAAGCGCGATATATTACCGCTTATTAAATACAGAAGACGATGGACGATGGCTGGGACTCAGAGTACGACCGACAGGGAAGACGACCGCCAGGCTATTCACCCCTCTCACCTACGCCTCATCTCGATCTTATAGCTATAACTTACAACTTAAGAATTAAATCTTTCTTACTGCTAGAATATTCTGTCTATATTTCTGAGACGAGATATTTTAATTATTTAATTTTGTTTTTTAAAATGTTCGGACTGATGTCCTCATCTTTCCTGTCATGTTCACGAACTTTCGGCCTCAGGGACACATATCCCAGGGGATAAAAAGCGTTTTTAGATTCAGTGACTTAACGCCAAAGGGTTGTGAGTTCAACACCTGGTTACGGCAGTGTAAGCAAGCTTGTCTCACTAAATCAATTACGACTGAGTAGTGAGTTCGATTTTCACTAGGTGCTCCTCATTTTAGTCCTTGTGCCACATGTAAGCTACACTTAGAATATCGTATGGGGTGCTTCGACATGCTTTAATGGTTAGCAAGCTTGTATCGCTAGATCAATTACGACTAAATAGTGAGTTCGATCCTCACTGAGCCCTACACAAAAGCATTGCTTGTATTGGATTACCTGGTTACGGCAGTGGTGAAAAAAAAATCATGGAGATAAACTGAGACATCAGGAAGAATCATGGCACGTGAAATTACAACCATGTGCCCGGGTGGACAAAATAAAGTTTTTCGCTTGAAATTCCAATCACCTGAAGAAGGTCGGGTATGAAATGACCGAAAGGCTCTGGACATGACAATAAAGATATGGGAGACTGTCCGAACAAAGTATAGAATGCTGGAATATTTTTTTCATCGTGGGTAAATGATCCGGACGACGGAAATTTTTAAGCTACACGCGTTTGCCTGGAAGACGCTGCACCCTGTCAATTAAATTGTTGTCTGATTTGTGCTACAGAACAACACATATATGGTACGAGAAATTCAATTCAGTTATCTAACCCCAGGGTGAGAGAATTAAAGCGGTGATATTAGACGTCGGGCTGATAGGTTTTGAAGTTTTACTGTATAAAATATTTATCACAAAATAAAATTCTTATAACTGCCTTGATAAATTCCCTCAGTTATTTCATATTGTTCTTTTAAAGTATACAATCTAAATTTTTGGCATAAAATATATTTATTCTATATTAAAAATATATATTCAAGTATAAAGACATCTAGATTAAAAATCACTTGTGAAGTTTTTGAAAAAAAATGGCTGTTTTCGTAATGAATTTATAACATGTTTATGTTATAATTTTCGAATAAATTATATATGTGTGTGTTATAATCATGCCGGTACTTGTCTTTTTTAATTGCACTGAATACAGAAATTTAATGGATGCACCCGTGAGTAGCTTCTGCTAACCTATATTCGTATAATATAACGCTTCTTTAGTTAATATATTTATTTAGTATATACCAGCGGAAAGCCTTCGTTGAGTTAGCACTTAATGTTAAGTGGAAAGTCAGCATCTCCAGATCTTTAGAAGCCTCGTAGTGAAATCTAGTTTTGCATCTCAGATACGATAAGAGAATATCGTCAGCCTTCGAGACCAAATGTGGACATTAATAGATAATCATCTAAGCGGTTTGTTCCATAAACCTTCTGCGACGTTACAAGTGTTAGAGAACACTTAAGAAATAAACTAATTATTCAATACCAAACGGCCAATTTAAAAGTTTTCCTATATTTCTGGATTAAGAAAAAAACAATTATTGTAAGATGCTAAACGCCAATTAGAGGAATATTCTATTGAGGTTAACTCGATTTAACTTCATGTCTTGAAACTATTTTTCTTCCTACGTCTTCCACATTCGCCAATTACGTTAACATGACCTTGACCATCATTTGCAGATCAGAGATAGAAGATAAACTTCGATCAAGGTAATAATTTCCTTAATTTGCTAAAACTGAAGATATAGCGAATCATTGTTTACATTATTTGTAAATTTAACGATGCAATAGAATCCTTATTTAAATTCTGTCTGTTGTCCTCATTCTGTTGTTATTGGTTTGGTGCATAATTATCAGGCGCTTTTGTAGGCGAGTTATTTATTAATAAAAATTTTTGTTTGTTCACTTTTTTCATTGTTACGGTCCAGATTAGGACCAAGAAAGAACAACACGAACACAAGAGTAGAAATAACGAAGGTATATTACACAAAATAATAATACAAGATGTGGAAGGTGTTATTATGACTGTCAGTCTGGTTTGGAATGAACTACTATCGGCTCGACTCGATATCTAGCCACCACCCACGAGCGTTGCATGTGGCACAAGGCCGAGTTTAACGTGCGTTTCCCGAGCCCGTATGCTCGGCCAAAAAATGTCCGTAGAACCCGTATAAACGGGATCAAGTTGGTGAACCTCCCCGAACGAGACTCAGCCCTTCGACGGAGCCTCGTCCGGGTTCCTCTCTGCTCAGAGGCAGAGAGTTCGTCCCTCTCTCTTCAGAGGCGTAGTATATATAGTGTTAGGAAGAGTTCATTCTGTAGTTATGGGTATGGACCCATAACATTAATAAAACTATTATTTTCTTTGCAGGTTACAAAAATGCGTATCGATAATCATACGTTCTGAAATAATCATTTAAAAATGACACTTTTTCATGATAAATATTGTTTAAAAAACGCCTGATAATTATGCACCAACCCAATGTTATTGCAAAGTTTAGACCATCGACCTCACTGGCCTTTAGGTTTCTGGGAATCAACGTAATCTTTAGAGAATATCGAATTGAAACCTTTATTTAATCTAGTGTGTTAAATTTTTCTCGTCCCTCTGTCCATTTCTTTTTTATATCTTGTCATCTATTTTTTTGTGGCGAGGGGGTGGACTACTCATTTCTGTCTCAACATGCTTACACTGAATTTACGTCCATACTATCTCGCTTAGTGCCAATTGTTTATGGTATCAAAAGGTTGTTTCTTGAATTTGCTGTTATTACAGTATCTTTAATCCGGTCATACAAAGACTGGTTTGACACATTAGAAACATGTAGAGAAATAACAAAGCGGTAGAAGAAAAAAAAATAAGAAAATATCACTAGAAAAAAAAAAAAAAAGATGAGTATCTTACACCGCTGATTAAACAAAGATTTCAGTTCACTCAGAAAACTGTACAAAACTGCTACGCGATATTTGTCCTCCTGTGAGTGAAGGCTAGATGATCACCTCTGATGAAGAGGAAATTTGAAGAAACAGAAATATGGTTCTACAGAAGGATGCTAAGGATACCGAAAATGTGAGCAACGACGAGGTTTTGGAGGAAATGGAAACAAAAAGGAAAATAATACTTAACATCAGGTAGAGACAGTTTCTAGGGCACATAATGAGGGGTCGGGAAATATGATACTCACGGAACAGATAAAGGGCAAGTGGGACAGAGGAAGACGACTACTAAAATACTTGGTTAGCTAAAGTAAATGGATGACAGAAAAGGACTTGAGAGAACTAATAGAAAAAACAATGTTCATCAAGAGCTATAAGGGACAGGAAGTTGTGGAGAGGCATGATCGTCGGGGGAGGTTACATAAAGAAGTAGTTTTCTCGGGTGGTAACGTGAAGAAGCCGCAAGGAATAAATTCCGAAACGTGATTATAGCAAAAAACAAATAACACGCAAACAAAAAAACAATGTAGAACAGTTAAGCAAGAATATTATGATTAATATCATATTAATATTAATATCATATAAATATCTCAATTAAAAATGTTGATGTAATGCAAAATCTTCGCAATATATGATAAGTAGTAGTTAGTTGATGTCACATAACAAGGGAAAGTACAAAAAATCGTAGACAATGTACTTTTTCCACATGCCTCCTAAACTGTTCTTCATATGTGAAAATGTTGATATTGATATACCATACCATATATATATATATATATATATATATATATATATATATATATATATATATATATATGTGTGTGTGTGTGTGATGATCAATTCTGGATGTGGTACAATTGTGGTGGATGTGTATATATATATATGGGATCAACTCTGGATGTGGCATTTCCAAATTTCATATATATATATATATATATATATATATATATATATATATATATATATATATATATAAATTCTCCCGTCGGGTTCGACGTATGAGGGTCAAGCAGAACAGTTTCCAGGAAACTGACAGCCCGACACCGGCACATGACAGTCGATTATAGTGGTGAAGGTTTTGTGCAAGACCATCCACACTTTTTGAAGGGCCGAATACAGAGACCATATTGTATTATTATATATATATATATATATATATATATATATATATATATATATATATATATATATGAAGAAATATAGTCTTACGATGTCCTATATTTATGGGATAAAGTGCTCAATATCAGAGATAGAGCCTGTGTAAATATAAAAGTGAACATAGAAGCCAACACTTAGAGGTGACAGTCTGTTTCATGCTAAATGCAATCGTCAGACCACGGCATCAACATTTGAGTCCACTATGTAAAATCAACTTCTATCCACTACTGATCTTATGTTGCGAAGATTTTGCATTGCATCATCATGTTAAGAACATTATTGGGGAAATTTTATGACAAATTGTAAAAAGAATGCTTGTGTCGCGTTTCGTCCTTCAGGACATCATCGGGCTAATTTTTTTTCTATTTTTTATTATATAACAAAATTAGTCCGATAAAATCCTGAAGAATGAAATGCGTCACAAGAAAACATTTCCAAATTTCATATATATATATATATATATATATATATATATATATATATATATTTACACACACACACATTATTATTATTATTATTATTATTATTATTATTATTATTATTCATCACAGAATATCAAACACTTAATCCCACAGGCACAAGATTACTTGTGTCGCGTTTCTAGGGAAAGTAGACAAAATCGTAGACAATATACGAAAGGAAAGCGAGTAAAAAAGCCTTAAACGTCAACTCTAACAAGACATAATGTATGTGAATTTGAAATAGAAACAGTAGATTTTATTATAAATTAAAAATAACAAATTTATACACATCTCCCTTTATCGTATGTTTGCGGTCCATTTCACGCCCCATACAAACATCTGTTTGTAGGTGCGTATACATATAATGTATCTACTAGGGCATTGAGGCGTGGCGCAGTGGTTAGCAAGCTTGTCTCACTAGAACAATTAAGACAGAATATTGATTTCGAACCTCACTGGGTGACCCATACGTTCGGCCTTGTGCCACATCTTAGCTATCCTTAGATAATCAAAATAATATATCTGCTATTGATTTACAATATATATAATATACTAGCAGTAGAGCCCGGCGTTGCCCGGGGATGTAACAGTAAGAGATAGATCAAGTATCGACCAACATAAAGACTGAAAAATAAAATAGACAAAGATTATTGTTTAAGGTTGACGGGCACGCATGTCTTTATTTTTTTTTTTTCTTTGTTTATTTTTACGAATTGGTCAAACCCAAACTCAAACAAAAACATTGTTTTCAATCGTTATGAGTCTATCGATTGAATAGAATTTTATTATAAACAATTGTCTTGTAAATAGAATTTTTAAAGCATTGTGAATGTAAAAATAAAGAAAAAAGTGTGCAGACAATAAGAAACACTACCTGCCAAAAAAAAGGGAAGTTTTGTTGAAATCGTTTGAAAAATGTCGGAAATCCGATCCCATATATAAATGAACACACACACACAAACAACCTGGGTTTTATAAGTATAACTCGATATGAGTTGTCCCCCTTTCATTCTGGTGACAGAATCGTGTTTTAAAATTGATTTCGTGCAAAGACAATTGTGTTTTTCCAATTTTTGGTGCTGTCAGAACCACCGCAAGGTAATTTTACGCAATTCTGTGAAGTTTTGTTGAAATCGGTTGAAAAATGTAGGAAATCTGATCCAATATATAAACGTACAGCCACACCCACACACACACACACACCCAATCTGCGTTTTATAATAAGTAAGATCTATTACTAATTTACAATGTGGAATATTAAAATAGCGATTGGAAATAAAAATAAAATAAAATAAACACACTTCAACCAAAAATGTTTTGTGGTTTATCTTCTTTTAATATATATATATATATATATATATATATATATATGTGTGTGTGTGTGTGTGTGTGTGTGTGTGTGTGTGTGTGTGTGAGATAAAAAATATAGTATCATGTTCTACCATGTATATTGGGTAAGTGCTCAATGTCATTTGCATATTGACAAAATATTAATATTATATTCTGGTTAATCTTCCCTCAGAAAGTACGCTAAATTTTAAACCATGTAATTATACACACACATTGACATGCACACAGACACACAGACGCACACACACACACACACATATATATATATATATATAGATAGATAGATAGATAGATAGATAGATAGATAGATAGATTTGTGTCTGTGTGTGCGTGTGCGTGTGTGTGTTTTAGTTTTGTTAAAACTATGCATTTTGATATTGAATATGTTTAGTTACATTACCGTTGTTGGGCCAATTAAAGCAACTCTGATGTTGAGATCTTAACGTCTCTTCATGTCCCTCCATTCATTAAAATTCCCAATTATGTTTATACTTACCTGAAATGAAAAAGAAAATAAATTATCGATCAAGTGGATTAATTCAAATTTTATCTTGTCGTTAGTAACAAAAGTGAATTCGCTTCCAACGAAATTAAACGATTTAATGATAGAGTAATAAAAAAAAAAACTACAAGAGGAAAGAAATATCATACAAGTAAAAAGATATAGGTTTTCTTTTAAATGTATTCATAAGAGACCGTTAAATTGATTGAGCCAAAATCGTTGATTTTAATAGTGAGATATACAACTCAAATATTAATAACTGAAGATTAGATTAAATGAAAAGCTTTAAAAATGCACAGAAAAGACATTGCAAAAAAAGGAAGTTAACGAAAAAATCGGAAACATGTACATATATATATATATATATATATATATATATATATATATATATATATATATATGAATTTTAGATAAATAAAACTAAAAGCAAGAAGTAAAAAAAACAAAGAACGGAAAAATGAGGTACAATAAAAGTGAAAATACTGTAAATATTTAAAATGCGAAAAGAGTAAAAACAAGTGAAGATTAATAGTTGTGTAAAATGTGTCAAAGAACAAGAAAAAAGAAAAAAGAAAAGACAATCGAGTCGGAGAAATAGAAATCAGATGTAAGCAATACGTAGACCAAGGTAACAATAAGTAAATGGAAAAATGAAACTAAATTTGAATATATATATATATATAAGAAAAATATATAAGAAAATGGTCATTCATACACCAGAGCTAAACACACACACACACGCACACACACATACACCTATATTTATATATTAAATAATGCAGCTTAATATTGTAAAGAAGTAGTCATTCAAAGAATAAATCAATAAAAATGTAATTAATGGCGAAATTACTTCGCTAACAGATTAAATTAAATAACGCATTAACTCACTGTCCACTCGTTGAACGACGTGATCCTTGTCTTTACGAATTGTAAAATGGATTAGATGTAAAAAAAAATCACTTATAATAATACAATTCGTGAATTACTACATTACTATAATATTCAATAATCTACCGTCGTATTATTGCCTGCTCGAAAAAATTCTTAACTGTTAATTATAAAACACTTTAAAAAAAAAAAAAAAATCTTTCGACAATTATCACATTCATTTTGGTCTTGGAAATTTTACCCGAAATTACCAAAAATTGAGAAAAAATAACATCTATTCCTGAGAATCCTAAATGCTCACCGAAATTACTTGCAATATGGACCGAACATCTAATTCATTTTACAATTAATAAAACAAGCATAGCGTTGTAGTGAGTTAATGCTTTATTTAATCTGTTAGCGAATTGAGTTCGCCATTAATCACATTAACTTTATTGATTTATTCTTTGAATGACTATTTCGTTACAATATATAGGACCGAATTCAGAAAGAATTGGATGATATATTCTGTCAACATCATGGTATTTAGAGTGATCACTACTGATGGAAACGTTATGCCTCCATTCATCTTTCCACGTGGCCTCAGATTCAATACGGAGGCCTACATCAAGTGCCTTGAGGAGTTCTTCCCTCACTCAAGTCATGATTTGTTTATTTTTCCGCTTCCTAAGTGTGTCAAGACTTTTTGGCCAATCTATTATTATGTTTTGAAATACAACACTTAGTCTGTATCTAGAGGAAACGCAAGAACATGGATAGGCAAAAATGCAGGAAGTTCTTAGAGGTTTTCGTTGTATTCACGCGTTCTGATTAAGACGCGTCTGGCCTGGAACTATGAAAAGAAAACTACAACACATATCAATTCAGCACTTAATCTCCTTCGAAGTAGCCCCCTTCTGAAACGACACTATCTCAGTATCGTTTCCATTGATGGAAGCATTCTTGGAACTCCTTTTTGGGGATAGGGAGTAGCTGCCACATTTGACTCTTTTGGATTTTCTCGGTGTCTAGAAATCTTTTTCCTTTCAAGTTGGATTTGATTGTTTTAAAAAAGAAAAAGTCGCAACGGATGTTATCAAGAGAATACGGGGCTTGTCGGCCATAATGAATATTGTGTCTGGCCAATAACTTCGTCCCTGGATTATTGCGTACCTCTGATAATTTTTTTTTTTTAAGTTATCATACTTTATTTTCTTAAGAGTTGCTAATTCCAAACCAACATTTAATTAATTTAAACAAGCAAAAATATAGTTAACATAAATTTTGAAAGAAAAAAAAATTAAAGCTTTGTTTAATATAAAAATTTGCACACTAATACCTTACTTACTCTAAACCAACAGAAAGGGAGTTACCATAAATAAAAAAAGAGATATTTTTTTTAAAGCAAGGGAAAATGACTTTAGCAGTTTCAGTTTTCTTGATTAGTGCGTACCACAAACTTCGAATTGATTCTGGATTTTATAGATTATATCTTTATTTGGAACCCATGCCTACCTTCCGAAAGTCAAACACTGGTGGAAAAATATTTGCGAACGAGGAAATTTATAGGTATAAAACTCATAAGAAAAACACTGATGAAATAAAAGCATCCTGGCGATGTGTAGAGCGATGTTACAACATTGTTAATTTGTCATTTCATTTTAAACAAAAAAAAAAAAACTTTTCTGTTAAAAGTTTATTGGTTTTATACGTTTTTTTTTTAAATTTTTGATTACTGTCTATGCTTTTTTCAAAATTCAAGGTAATTTCCTTTAAAAATTTCAAACAATTATCCAGGTAAGCATTTGTCTAGAGATGCACATGTCCAGAGACGCAATAGACTGGTACGCAATTTCCGTGACGCAATTTCCGTGACGCAAATGCCCAATACGCAACTGTCCTAGAACCCTACTGTTCTTCTGTGGCGTGGAGAAATGAGCACACTCAAGGCACTTCCGTTCCAATCACTTCCGTTATTATCACCGGAAGCTAGAGAGAACGTTATAACTAAAGTGTATGTACGACAGAAGTAAAGATCAAATAAAAGGTCAATTAAAGTTCAATTTGTGCCAAACGACTTCACTCTGCGTACTTTAGCTGCGTTACCATAGGAAGAGTCCCGATACTTTTTGATCGAACCTCGTACACAGATATTGAAAGCCTGTCAAAGAATCCCTGAGAGTATAGTGGCATATGTCATTCAAAAAAATGCGGTATTACGAACGCACTGGACAGCAGTGATCTGACATCCTTCTTTTTTTTTTTTTTTTGTAAGCAAGAACGAAAAGGTGATTCTGTGGACAATATGACGGTATCAAATATGAAGACATCCACTACGCTGACAGCCTAGATGAAACCGACATGATGTCTGTCTTTGACACAAGCAGCTGTGAATCAAGCTGGTATGTACTTTATATCTCTATTTGTATAATTATTTGCTGTATTTGCAAAAACAATTACGAATTAATTACTTAATTCCATAAATATGAGTAACTTTCAGTCATAAAGTCCGGTCCTATATCAACTGACATAGCCGGAAAGAAGTCAACAGCCTTTCCTTGTGTATAATACACATCGGACTTAAAAATCTGGGAAAATGACGTCTTAGCACGAATAATTGGATAATTTATTGGAAATGCTCTCTCTCTCTCTCTCTTTCTCTCTTTCTCTCTTTCTCTCTCTCTCTCTCTCTCTCTCTCTCTCTCTGTGTGTGTGTGTGTGTGTGTGTTATTACAATGATGTTAATCCTATACAATGCCCGAGAATCACTCGGGGTAGAAGGTTACAAAGTACTCGGCACAGTTCATGCGCACATATTTGCAAGATTAGGGCCAATCATAGACGCAACAGGTTAAGATTGTAGAAATCCGGGAAGAATCCTTTTGGGATTTGCTTCTACAAAGAAGCTGCTCAAGTGGAACTTACACATCATCACTGGAATACAAAAAAGAATGAAGGTCGTTCGCTACAATGTGCGTAGCAGGGTAGGTCTTTAGCCGCGGATGTTATAACTTGTGAAATTAAGAAAATGTAGTACATCTGAACACTTTCCAGGTAAATAGCATTAGAGCAGTGGAAGACTTGCGGTGTTTCCTGTGTGGAAAAGAGGGTGTATTGTGGAAAATAAGGAATGCTTTTGAACTCTTATTAAGTGGAAAATGAAGCCTGGACAGCTATAGCCCATATATGACAATACTATCCCAAGGCTAGATTTCTCTGACTCTTGTAAAAGTAAAGGATCGCAGGGAGAATCAAGTACTTACTGGGACGGTAAAGAGATACAACGATTTTCTAGCATCTTCAGCGAAGGGTCGTATGTACGATTCCACTTGAGGTTTGGGTTGGGTTTATGTCCAAAAAGAAGGTCACGGCACGGAGCCATTCTGAGAGAATTTCCGTTTGTTTTGATCGGTTCTAGGAATGATTATAGAGGTTACCATGAACTGAACATGCGAGCAACGACGACGAAGTTTTAGAAAATAATGGAATAAAAAATGAGACTTATACATAAAATTATTAAGACAGTTGTAATATTTACGATATATTGAGGAGAGAGAACTTACAAGGACTGCGGAAAGCAGTGCATAACTTACCTAAGGAGATAGTGTAAATGGATGGCAGGACAGAGATTAGGAAATATAGTAAAATGACAAACGTTACAAAGAGCTACAAATACATGAAATTTTGGACGGTCATGGCAACCCACGTGCTGAAGAAACACAAGAAGAAGAAGAAGAAGAAGAAGAAGATAGGGAAGATTACTTAATATCGGAGATGAGACGTTTATTGACATAGTATGGATACAACAGGGTAGTCCATTATTTGTTATTAGGTATGGGGTATTTATGTATTAGGTTTAATGCATTTATGTATTAGGTATTATGCATTAGGTATTTATTATAAGGTATGGGGAAGACGCAACGCTCCTGCGAACTAAGAAATTCTTTAAATAGCGAAGGAAAGGATAAGAATTGTGTGTGTCTGTGTATATATATATATATATATGTGTGTGTATATATATATATATATATATATATATATATATATATATATATATATATATATATATATAGAGAGAGAGAGAGAGAAATTGCATATATTTTGGCAGTATGTTTTCAATTAAATAATTTAGACGAGTTTTTTCTATTTATTTTCAATTGGTTCCTTTCTTGTTCACAGACAAGATTTTTTTTGGTGTCATTATAAAATAAAAAGTGAAAATTGCCGTGTTGATGCATATTATTTATACCGAGTAGTTTCGACACTAGCATAATGTCATCACTAGGCTTGTACCAATATTTCTTAACACTTATTAAAAAAAAAAATCAATATCAGGGATAAAGCGTATGTAAATATAGAAGTGTACATTGAAGTAAACAACCAGCGGCGAGAGACCTCGTCCAAAGGCTTTCGTCCCTTAGGGATCCATCCGAATCAAAGTGATTTCCACCCTGATATGACTACACACGCAAGAAGGAGAAGAGTAGGTGAGAATTTTAAATTCATTTATATATCTATTCTGGATGATTTAGCGACTAAATCAATTTCTATAGCTTTTCGTCTCAGTAAATCACTTTCTTTTTCGTCTCATGTGGTCTTACGAGAACAGTTTCCACATTGTCATAGTTTTCCCATTTACACACAGAGACACACACACAGACACACACACACACTCCCAAACACACACACACACACACACACCCAAACACACACACAAACAGACACACACACACACACTCACACAAACACACACACTTTCATGGTAATTGCTCCGAGGAGATGCATTCGCTGGTTGCCGGACTTCATGAGTTCAGGCGCCCTGCGAGACTGGCATCCCGCTCTCACCCTTTCACTGTCGAAGCTACTGAAGGTAGCCGTCTCTTCTACTCCGGTGGCTTCATGTCTCGTGCCTCTCGCCTGTGGAACTCCCTTCCCTATTCCAGTTTCCCTGAGAGCTATAATCTCCAAGTATTCAAATGTAATGTCAATCGACATCTCCAGTTGCCTTGATCTATCCACTATCCTTCTCCTCATCCTTTCCTCTATCACTCCTATCTGATCTTGCTCCAAATCTTCTGTAAACCCTTGTGTCCTAGTGGTTTCCCACCTTGCTTGGGGTGAAACGCTTAAACCCCCATATATATATATATATATATATATATATATATATATATATATAATAAGACATAAAATTTAAATGCAGTTCAAATATGGAGCGGTGTCTGTGAGGATGTTAAGCTAAATAACAAACAGGAAAGTTTTTTTTTTTAAATCAATTCTTAAAGAATCTAACTTGTGGCTGTCTAATACTATCTAAGTCAAATTGTTATTATTACAAACTTATATGCATATAGAATTATGTATGGTTTTAATGCATATGATATAAGACTAATGATAATCGAACCACACACTTTTGAAATTACCAGAAATTCTGCTTTTCTCTATTTCTCTCAATATCTGACGAAGCTTTACTAAAAAAAATATGTTATATAAATATATATTGTGACACTATTTAGCAGTCGCGTGAAAATGAAAACGAGAAATAATTAAGGCGAGAAGAAGCTGAAATAATTAAGGCGATAAGAAGCTATCACGAAAAGACATACTGAGCGATGTTATTTTTTTTTTTTGACAAAGAAAATTGGTGAAGAATTTGTTTTCGTTTGCGAAAAGAGAAAGTATTTTTTTCTTTCGCAGAATATAGGAGATTCGTAAGATCTCGGATCTGTCGAATTAATTTTTGTTACGACGCGGCGAATAAAAGATAGCCATCTGCCCATGGCAATAATGACAATTTCAAATTGGTCAAGTGGCCTACAAAACAGAATGCTAAGAGACAATGGTAATCAGGTCACGCACTGGCCGAGAAGGACATCAGCTGAAGACCACCACCAAACAAAAAAGAAAGGAAGGGAAAAGAGAAAGGAAAAGAATAAACCATTAACTATCCTTCGGAGATATCATTTGGTTTTGGGGAAAACATATTTTATTGTCCAGAACTGAACATGATAAAAGTTTGATACCAGGATAGATAATTGGCGACAGAATGCGAATATGTCCAGTTAACCACCCACTTGACGCTGGCGGAAATCTCGATTGATAAAGTCCAAATGACATTCGGTTAAGATAGAGCTACAGGACCACACTATGTGTCGTAGGGCTTTGTTGTCGGGAAGAGAAATAAAATAAAAGAAAAAAGAAGATATTTTTTTCCTTTGAGCGATAATTGTGAACACCCGCGCTGCCGAACATCATTGGCTGAGTGGTGGCGCGAGCGGTGGGCGAAGGTAAACATGTAAGAAAGAGGGAGGTCTGTTGACGCCTCTGAGGGGACTGGTGTGAGATATCACTGTGAGAGAGAAGGGGAACCTGTTGACGCCCTCTGAGGGGATTGGTGTGAGATACCAACATGAGAAAGGAAGGATTTGGGAGGACGATACCCTTAAGAACCTATCTAAAGCAAAAAGTAATGAACTTCCAAAAATAGAAAGTGATAAATTTTCCTGTCCGAAAACAAAGAAAATCCTTGTTGTGGATTTAGAATTATCGAGGAACCCCACACCACGACAAGCCCACACCCGGTTTTGGTCGGCGTCCATATAAGCAGAGTCGCAGCGAGTAAGTTAGTCAGAGAAGACAGAGAGAAGTTAGTTGCAGTTGAAGCTGTTGAGCTCTGAGACCAGCCTCGCAGGAAGCTGACTGAAGATCCACGCATCCCGACTTCAACGTCTAACCAAAAACAATTTATTTTTGAAGAACTACTTAGACTCACACCACCAAAACAAGTTTTACGAATATCGCCTGAAGATACAGAAAAAAAAAACAGTTTCTAAAAAAACAACTTAAGATGTTAAGACTCGCCTAACAAACAGAAAGTGCCACGAATCCATATTAGCGGCTTGGGATAAAGACACAGTCCTGTATTCAGAAACCAGATATAAAAATATTTGTTATTCTTTTTTTAACACATTTGAACTTTTCGAGTTATTACTTTATTTTCTTTTACATATACTTGTGTGGTGTTACCTTTCTTCGGACTCGACTTGCATTGCAGCCCGGCGATTGATTTCGTCTACCTAAGATCAAATCACAACGTGGGTAGGTTAGAGTGGAAATCAAGGCAGTTACTTCGGTAACCAGACGTTGGAGGCGAGCTGGGAACGACAAAGCTGATACCGAATCTAACCAGATTCCCATCCGAATCAGCAAAGGGTTAGAACGTCACATTTGGTGCCGGGACCAAGACCAAGTCACATTGGTCGTCACAGGATAGCACGGCGGCGGGCGCGGAGAAAGGCCGGGGTGACGTCACAATATATATATATATATACATATACATATATATATATATATATATATATATATATATATATGTGTGTGTGTGTGTGTGTGTGTGTGTGTGTGTGTGTGTGTGTGTGTGTGTGTGTGTGTGTGTGAAAATATATAGAAAATAGGAAGGAACTGGTTAGGTAAATAATACAAAGTTACTTAGTATTTTAGTTATTATTTTTAAAAAAATAGTGCTCGATACAAAAGTAGAGCATAAATATAATTATTTATTTAAAAATATGATTCTAACTCGCGATATAAGAGGTCTAATGTTTCAAAACAAGAGCCGAAAACTTGAATATAATTATTTGAATTAAATTGAGTTAAAGTAAGCTCTGTTCCATCTTCAAGCGAAATTTTTTTGAGAATAACGTATTTCTGAAATTTACGTGTTTTAATAATTGAAATCAAAATTTCCATGGTAACAGCCAGGGCGAATTGTTTAAATTGGGTAGGCGTGTGTTGGGTGTTAATAATAAGTATCAGTGTAGAGTTACTTTCATGGATGTCAAGTCGGGGTAAGGTGGGGTGTCTAAATTTGAAACAGAAGATGTATTAACCCTATTCTGGCATGAGACATCTTATGTCGCGAGTTGGAATCATATTTTTAAATAAATAATTATATATATATATATATATATATATATATATATATATATATATATATATATATATATATAGAGACGATAAAATATTTTGAAACAATCAAAAAGTTTCGATATTTCCAGAAATCTTCAGTGCATTCAACTGCATTTACGTTTTTTTCAACTTTTACTTTAGAAATGTACCGGGGATATTCCATCCTTGCAATCTGTTACAATCTTGTAAAAATTATAATTCATAAAATGTTTTAAAAATAAACAGTCATATAACAATAATATCATATAAAATAATTTTAAAATATATACTTATAGAGGCTTACAATTAATAAATTTATGAACGTTTTCAATTTGTTCCTTATATATATATATATATATATATATATATATATATATATATATATTCCTCATCGGTAGCACAATTGTTTAACAAGTGGTCAGTTATCAATCATGTCAATCATCACCTGTAGATTGCGTTGTGCATTAAAGTCAGAGTAATGATTCTTTCGAGGAAAAATGCATATTAAATTATATATATATATATATATATATATATATATATATATATATATATATTTTACCACTGTAACTCTACACCGTGTTCTATTTTAGTAGAAGCAGAGCTATATATATATATATATATATATATATATATATATATATATATATATTAAGTGAACATTGAAGTCATCTGTCAGAGGTTGCGTGTAGCATAAAACAGCCTGTCGCCTCTAAGTGTTGACTTCAGCGTTCACTTTTATATTTATATTTACATACGCTCTATCTCTGATATTGAGCACTTTATCTCATAATTGTAACACACCTTAACACTATATTTCTTGATATATAGACGAGGAACAAATAGTAAACGTTTATAATTTATAAATGTTTCGCATTTATTTACGTTACATCCGAAAATAAAATAGATACGAAAAATAAAATTCATGTATTTATTATTTTTTTTATTGGTTAAGCAAACTTCCCGTTTATCTGTTTTATCAAACAGCTTTTGTGCATATAATTCTTATTTTCATTTGTATCAGAATTCTCGTATATCTATCCTGGTTTCGTATGATAATATTTATTCTTTTGCGAATAATATATATATATATATATATATATATATATATATATATATATATATATATATATATATATATATAATGTGTATTCGTTTGCGTTATTTTCATCTATGCGTGGTGGTGGTCCGCTTGTTGATTTGGGTATTTCCTCTATTCAACCATTTAAATCAATATATCCTGTCCATATAAGAACATACCTATTTCATATACGATACATTTTGCATCTTTACGGTTAGACCAAGATAAAGTTTAAAACGAAAAATCTGATGCATGAGCATTTGGATAAAGATCAGGGAGTGGGTCGGAGGAAGATATTTCCACCTTGCCCTCATCTTATAAACAATAAAAAATAGAATAAAGCGCAGGTTATCTCTTTCATTTGTATCTATTTTTTTTAATGGACAATTTATATAAAGAAACGAAGCAAAAAATTATTTTTCCACGAATAGCGATTATCCCCCTTGTGATTATTTTTACAATAAGTTCTCGCTTTTAAAGTTGCAATGTCGAAGAATCGTTGTATTTCTTGTACTATTTATTTTTATTTTTTCAATTTTTATTTCGCTTCTTCAATTTTGTTCCATTTGAAGACACATCCATTTTTCACCAGACATTTAGTCGCATGGGAATGAAAGTCGTGAGTTAATTTTCCAAACTATATTGCAAATAAGGCAACTCGTTACACTTTTGATTTTTTTTTTTTTTTTTTTTAACATTTTTCTTATCCCCAAACTATAAAATTTGAAATCTTTGTGCATGGTAAGCTGACAAAATTCTATTCTGGAAAGTCTATTATGCACCAGTTCAATTATGTATCAGTCTTCGTTTTATAAAGAGCAAATGTGGTTTCTATTTCTCTTACAGTTTCCTATTCGAAAATTACATAATACGATGTGATGGCGATTCAACAGAGAAAGTTATAACAAACAAGCTTTACACGACCAAACACTGAACAGAAGGGATTGAATGAATTATATGTATGTATGTATGTATGTATATAAGTATAAACAAACAATTCTCAAACGTATACACATTATTATAGGAATCCAGAATAGACAAATTGAAACAAGAATTATAAACACGAAAATTGCTTGACAGGACAGATACAAGTGAGGTTTGGTTAATCAGAGAAACTACTGACTCTGTACTGATGCGGCATTCACCCTGGGCGGATTGAGCCGGCTTCTAAGATTCCAAGATTCTTGGGATAAATTACAGAAGTAGGGTACTCAGTCCTACTCGAATAACGTTCTTGCTTGCCGCGGGATTTCCAGAGACGCAGAGACAGGAACGACCAGAAGCCGCCGGTTACCGATGCAGACGCTCCTTGGATTTTCACCAGAGCCCTTGTTAGCCGGCGTGTGTGTCAGACCTGTCCGCCTTGGGTGGCCCTACCAGGAACGAAGTTCCGGGCGGCATAGCTCTGACACGGTAATCAAGGAAACAAACGACAAAGACTAAAAAAAAAAAAATACCAGAATTTTATTTTTCTTTCATATTCTATTTTCTGATGGAACTTGAATAAAGATAATGATTTTAAATTAATAAAAGTTTATTATTTGTTTCTCGTCAATTTGTTTCTTATTTGACGAACTGGGAACACCACCCAGCGAAACTATAGTCGTACACCAAAAAACATAGTTACGCGTATAGATACTAATTACTACATATCTTAGCTCTGTATAACCGCATTGAGCCTATTACGTTTACACCTAATGCATATATTTAACGATTATTGAGTCCTTTGCCTGTGTATGCAATCCAGCACACGCTTACACGCCTGCTTATAGTTGGTCGTTTCATTTATCTAGTCTACAACTTATATATATATATATATATATATATATATATATATATATATATATATATATAGATAGATAGATAGATAGATAGATAGACCTAGTGAGCCAGACAAATCTACCAAGAATCCCTTAAGCGGATCGTCAGGAAAAGCTGGCTAAAGAGGCAAAGGGAAAAGCATATGCGTTTCCCTTTGACTCCTTAGCCAGCTTTGTATTGGGGGAGGAGGAGCGACCAGAACTTGACCTATTTAGACGGTTAACTTAACGGAAGTGATATATTGAAATGGGAGGGGAGAAGGGAGGAAAGAAAAAGGAAAAAGAAAGAAGAGGGAGAGGGAAGTAAAGAGAAAGAGGCTGTCATTGGGTTTTAGCAATTCATGTAAGGAATAGATTTTAACATAATTTATGTAAAGAATAGATTTTAACATAATTTTACAAGTATGCTTGAGAGAGATATGAAATTAATCCCTCCCTATACTCAATCATGTTTCTTTAACCATCCCTTTTACACTCTCTGTTAAATTACAAAAACTTACACAAGCCATCAATTTTAATTTCATTTTCCGATTCATTTCATTTTTGGAAGTGCTATCTGCTTATACGGCGTCCTTCAAAAGGGTTCTGGTGAAATAAATTATTATAATGGTACCTTAAAGTGGTCTGTTTTCCTTTTAAATAATTATATATATATATATATATATATATATATATATATATATATATATATATATATATATATATATATATATATATATATAACAATGTAAAACCCAGTAATCACCTATGTTTAATATCAAATAATATTAACAACTTGAAATACATTTTTGCTTTATTTCATTTCGTATATATAAAATAAAATCCTGCCTATTTTAAATGTAACATATTTTTAAAAATAAAAATACTATAATCCCCGTATAATATATGGACTGCGCCAATATGGCATTAAACATGTATTTTATAAAAAAAAATTAAATTATGTAACAATAATTATCTACCCAGCATCTGAACATTGCGTTGTGTATGAAACTCCGAGTCGTGATATCGGTGAGGGATAACATGCATATTTATTAACATATACCTAATAGATCTGTCATATTACATCCATCGAGAACAGTTTCATTAACACCAGCGCTTTCTCTCGCTCTCTCTCTCTCTCTCTCTCTCTCTATATATATATATATATATATATATATATATATATAGATCTATTAGATCTAAACACGTAGTAATTTTAGTCGCAATTTCCTTTGTATAACGAGATTCCAGAATGTGGGCATGAGTGTATATATATATATATATATATATATATATATATATATATATATATATACAGTTTATGAAAACTAGGTAATCCGTATGGGGTAAACCTAAGGAGGATAACATCCAGAGAGCTCAATGTAAATCCAGAATTTAAAAATAATTTAATTTAAATATAATTTATATATATATATATATATATATATATATATATATATATATATATATAAAGTGAAGTATGTTCTGCACAAAGCATTCACCACTATAATCAAATCATATGTGCTGGTGTCTGGGCTGTCAGTTCCTAGGAATTGAGCTGCTTGACCCTGATACATAGACGAAAATCCACTAGTTTTAGTTTCGTAGTTCTTGACAATAAATATCCACTCTTTCAAAATACTTGTCAGCGAAAAAAAAAAAGAATGAAAGAGAATGCTAGAAACATTTCATTTAATAACGCTATTAGAAAAAGGTAAAAAGCGAAAAGGCTTTGGTTTATCTTGTCATTTTTCAGACAGAAGGAAAAATAAATGATTTTTTTCTTTTTTTACCAAGGAAGCGTTTCAATTGTTATGGCAGACAAACGACCAATGGCTTTTAACAGCGAAAAAAATAATAAATCGATTTTAAATATTTTATTCTCAATGGTCCATTTTTATTTTAAACTTTGCGGTGTTTTCCATCTCTTTACTATGCAATGTAATAATATCTCTCTCTCTCTCTCTCTCTCTATATCTATATATATATATATATATATATATATATATATATATATATATATATATATATATATATATATATATATATGTATATATATATATATATATATATATATATATATATATATATATATATGTCTCGCCATTTAAATCATTAAACTTTGCATTAGTTTTTGTGTGAATAATTCATGTATTTGTAAATTGATTGCACGTTTATCGTAATTTAAATAACTGATCCAAGTGCGACTTTTGGATAATAAGTGCGACATTACTGTAATTATTGAACAATATAGTTCATGCCACTATGACAGAAAAATTTACCAGTAAAAAATTTGTTCATCACCATATTTTATATGAACGCACAACCTTTAAAAATTTAAAATCAAACTCAGCTTTGCTTCTGCGCGCTCCAAAAAAATAACTCATTTTCAATAGCATTTTCGGATACAACAATGCATATATTTTCGTTGTCCTCTTATTACTAAGAGAAAAACAAGAACAACATCTATTCTATACCTGAAGATGTCTGTAAGAACAGACGAAAAGCTTGTAGTAAAAAATAAGAACTAATACGGCAGAAATTTATATAAACAAGGATCATTTCATTCATAACGGATTCGGAGGTTTTGTATATTTTTTGAATTGTTTGCGATGATGGATGTCTCGCCATTTAAATCATTAACCTTTGCATTAGTTTTTGTGTGAATAATTCATGTATATATATATATATATATATATATACACCCAAGTTTTGGTGTGCAACTTAAGTTTCGCTTGTTTTCCTGCTCATCGGGCACAAATGAAATCTTATGTTTTATAAAAATACACTGATGTCACATAGCAGGAACTCTACTTCATAGACAAAAAAAATATTACAAATTATGTAGTAAAAGAAGTACAGCTAGGTTTCATTTAAAAAAAATACAAAATAAAAAAAATACATATCGTTCAAAGTTTTTAGTACAGCTGTGTCTAACCTTAACGTTGGTCTTACTGATGATTTTTCTGAATAAAGGATTATAACTAAAAT
Source organism: Acanthosepion pharaonis (assembly GCA_903632075.3). Classification (NCBI taxonomy): domain Eukaryota; kingdom Metazoa; phylum Mollusca; class Cephalopoda; order Sepiida; family Sepiidae; genus Acanthosepion; species Acanthosepion pharaonis. The sequence continues at coordinate 480,198 of CAHIKZ030000985.1, read as the reverse complement.
GTTGTTTACTAATGTAAGAAAGATTCAACCTATGTTGGCCCTGACGTTACAGTTGAAATGTGCGTTGAACAAAATTATATTGCGTTTTCTATTCTTTGATTTACTATTGGTACTCGCACTAGTGGTAGGGGTGTACTCTACTTCAACATTGTGCTTTCTTTTATTTAATCCATCAACATATTTGGTTTTGTATTTATCAAAGACGTATTTATTGCTGGAGTTGGTTATTAAGGATACAAGGGGGATGTCTAGATTCTTTACTATATATATATATATATATGCATACGGACACACACACACACACACACACACACACACACACACACACACATATATATATATATATATATATATATATATATATATATATATATAATTTACGATCGACTCTCCTGTCTGGCTCGAACGTTTACAAACGGGAGTGTCCATCATATATAAAATGGGCAAACATCATATATATATATATATATATATATATATATATATATATATATATATATATATATATATATATATATATGTTATGGTCCGGTTCCTTGTACCACGGTGATAGTCCAAGGTAGAACCAATAAAAAAGAACTCGAACACGGATATGGAATAACACAGATATATTACAAACAGTAATATATAGAAGTAGAAAGTGTTAGTACGAACAATCAGGTTTAGTAGTAATTGTCTGAACGCGACTGTTTCGGACTGCCTCTGACTCAACTGACTGACTCACACGCTCACTCTGACTGACTGACAGACTCCTGACCGACTTCTGACGGACTTCACTCCAGACTTCAGACTGGACGGTATTTAGTCACCCGCCCCACGTGGCACAAAGCCGGTTTACGTGGGATAAACGGGTTCAGGGTCGGTTTACCTCCCCGAAAGAGACTCCGCCCTTCGGCATAGACTCGTTCGGGTTCATCCCCGCCCGAAGGCAGAGAGTTCAACCGATCAGCCGGTCAGCCGGTCGCCGGACTTCGGACTGAACTCCCTGCTTCCTCTTGAGGCGCAGTATTTATTACGTATGGAATGGTCCATTATGTTATTATGAGTAAGGTCCCATAACAATATATATATATATATATATATATATATATATATATATATATATATATATATATACAGTGGAGGTGTTGAAACAAATTGGCTATTTTTGTAGTGATTTTATAACTTATCGATGTTATAATTTTTAAATAAATAATTGAATGATGAATAAATTTTCGTAATTTGATATTTTTAATATCAAGCATGCGCTTTGCATCTTTTGGATTTTGTCGGTTGCGCAGTATCATAGAGTCAATTTGAGCCACGTCTGTTAGAAAAAGACCACCATGACCTAGTTTACTAGAAATTTTGAAACGGTATGCCATATTGCTTGGCGTTCGCGCCGGAAGCTCAAATACGAACAATAGAGTGTTTGGGTGTCAATCTGAGTAAAGTGAAGCGGATTCAAAAAGGGTTGGAGGAATCTATTTGTGAATACGAAGGTATGCCAACTAGGAAATCTCATCCCGATCGTTCTGATGAAAAAAGAATAATTGAATTTGTCAATGAAGGACTAAGCTTCAGCACGGAGTCCTACATCAAGTGCCTTGAGCAATTAGTGATGCCCTAGGTGAAGACGCTAGCTGCTGAAAGACCATATGGCTTTGCCTTATGTCACACATGCAGGAGAACACATTCATAACTCTCAGGCAATTTTTGTGACCAGATTATACCATTCCATCTAGCAACTTAACTCCCCACACTGCAACACTCTTCATTATTATGTTTGGGGCGCAGTTGAGCCAGAAAGCAAAGATGAACTTAAGGCATAGGTTATGCTATCATTCATCCCCTTTAACAAGGAGACCGTTCTGAAGAGATGCAGGAGATTTCGAAGTCGTCGGGAGGCCGTGGTTGAAGCCAATATCAATTTTATTGAATAAATTTATTCTTTAGTATTTCAAGATATTTCTGTATAATTTTGGCAAATACGTCTTTTAAAATGAGACGTCAGGGTCATTTTCCATTTAGCATAATTTTGACGACACACAGACACACACACACAGACACACACACACACACACATATATATATATATATATATTGTGTGTATTTAGGCAGCATATTTTCATTTATACACGTTTCATTAAATAATATAGACAAGTGTTGTCTATTTATTTTATGTAAAATTTTTTCGTATCTTCTGATAAGTTTGGTAACATTATCATTAACCGAAAAAAGAATTCACAATATTTATCCATTATTTTTTAATAAAATCTAAGCTTTCGGCTTACTCAAGCCATTATCAAAGATGTAATTACAAACATATCAAACAATATACGGACACGACAGTGATGATAGACTGTCATTGTTTTGTTTACATAGTGGATCACTAAGCAACGATGAACACGCGCATATAAGACGCTAGAAGCGAAAATCGCACCGCATCTCATGACGTCACATGACTACACGAGAGTGAATTGTAGAATGAAATAAGGAAAGCCGTTGGTATAAATCAATGGCTTCTGTTACCAATTATAGAAATTATAGACATTTAAGAATATTTGTAGAGATTCCATAGTTGATTTTGTTTAGGTTGGGTTTTAACTGTTTGATGTATAATGCTTCAAGTATTTTTAGTTTTTGTCTATTGTTTTCATGTCGAAGTATAGTTGTGTTTTCGACAAGTATTTTACGGAATTGTGTGTGCGGGCAGACATGTTGTTTTTAGGCATTTAAAACAACATTGCTTAGTGATCCACTATGTAAACAAAACAATGACAGTCTATCATCACTGTCGTGTCCGTATATTGTTTGATATGTTTGTAATTACATCTTTGATAATGGCTTGAGTAAGCCGAAAGCTTAGATTTTATTAAAAAATAATGGAGAAATATTGTGAATTTCTTTTTTCGGTTAATGATAAGGTTACCAAACTTATCAGAAGATACGAAAAAATTTTACATAAAATAAATAGACAACACTTGTCTATATTATTTAATGAAACGTGTATAAATATATATATATATATATATATATATATATATATATATATATATATATATATATATATATATATATATGTTACTAATCTTTATTCTGTTAATTATGATTCATTCTATCTAAAGATATACGTCTTGACTATATTGACAAAAGTGATTGTATCTTTTTTATTTATTTTTATGTAAGCATTTCTGTTCTGAGAAAATTGAAAAAAATTTGCTGTGAATTGATTCATTGTTTACCATGTGAAGGCTAATCACGAAAACAACATTTCATTCTCAGTGTCGTTGTTGTTTTGTTTCTTTTTTTAATGGCTTATAAAACTACTATAGTTAATATATGCACAAAACATAAATGCAAGTGTTCTTCAGCTTGAAGAGAATAAACATCTGATATATTGAACGAATAATTAAACTGGAGAGACATACTTGAATGTAACTAATTTTAATTATTTATAGCAGTGTTACATCAATATCGGAATATTAGTTATGTATTAATCCGTTCTGTCCATTTATTTCAATCTTTTACTATTTATTTCTTTGTCCTTTTTCTATTTCAGTCGTTTCCTATGTATGTATGTATGTATGTATCTATCTATCTATCTATCTATCTATCTATCTATCTTGTCCTTTTTAGCTATCTATTTATTTTAGTCTTTTCATATCTATGTGTCTTTATTTGCAATTTTATCTATCTATCTATCTATTTATCTATCTATCTATCTATCTTGTCCTTTTTAGCTGTCTATTTATTTCAGTCTTTTCATATCTATGTGTCTTTATTTGTAATTATATCTATCTATCTATCTATCTATCTTGACCTTTTTAGCTGTCTATTTATTTCAGTCTTTTCATATCTGTGTGTTTTATTTGCAATTTTTCTATCTATCTATCTATCTATCTATCTATCTATCTATCTATCTATCGATCTTGTCCTTTTTAGCTGTCTATTTATTTCAGTCTTTTCATATCTATCTATGTGTCTTTATTTGCAATTTTATCTATCTATCTATCTATCTATCTATCTATCTATCTTGCTCTTTTTATCTATTTTTTTTCAGTATGTTCATATCTATTTCAGTATGTTCATATCTATTTATGCATCTTTCATTTGCACTTTTATCTATCGATATGGAAAGATAGATAAAAGTGAAAAGAAATTTATGTATCGTTCTTTGCATGCTTATTTATCTTTATGTCTTTGCATTTTTATCTAACTTTGCATTTTATTTATCTATCTATCTATTTTGCATTTTATCTATTTTGCATTTTATGTAAGTTTCTATCTATCTATCTATCTATCTATCTATCTATCTATCTATATATATATATATATATATATATATATATATATATATAGATATAGATAGATAGATAGATATATGCTTTCATATATCTATCAATCTACCTTTTCAATTTTATCTCCTATGTTTTCAATTTTCTCTATCTATCTATCTATCTATCTATCTATCTATCTATCTATCTATCTATCTACATTAGTTATAATTTATTTCACCAGAGAATTTTATTTTTCTCTGGACCTTCAGACTTCACTTTCAAATGTGAAACGGAAAATGTATTTAAAGTTTACACTTTTGGCGGGCAGTATTAAGCTGTAAATTTTTGTATAATATTTATGCAGTACACCCTAATCTTTATTCGGTAAACATTTCATTGCTCATCATGCATTACTTTTTAAGTAATACACATATTTATGAGTTTGTTGTTTCCGTTCCTTATATTATGGCCGCTGCTGTATATAGTATAAATATTTTATTTATGTTGTATTTATGGGAAATTTTTAAATGTCATAGATAGAGCGTATGCAAATATAAAAGTTGGCACAGAGGTAAACACCAAGTGGAAACAGTCTGTTTCATGCTTCAACGCAATCTTCAGGCCATATGTGTTGTGTTTTAGCTCGACTATTTATATATGCTGGTCAGCGATTCATTATGTGTAATAAGGTCTATTTTGTTATCCTGACGTTATTTATACAGAATAACAATGCAAAACAAATCCAAGAAAAAATAAAATCGTTAGGATGTTCTGTCCTTTCCCGACGGCCATAATCCCCAGATTTCTTGTGTAACCTAATTACTTTCTGAAGACCTTAATATTTAAATGTATATAAATTACATTACTTTTTATATTCATTCTTATAAAACGTAATTACTTTCTGAACACCCTAATATTGAAATAAATTTATATTACATCTATTGCATACACTTCCTTGTAAGACGTAATTACTTTTTGAACACCCTAATATTTAAATAGATTTGTTTTACATCTATTGCATACACTTCCTTGTAAAACGTAATTACTTTCTGAACAACCTAATATTTAAATAAATTTATTTTACATCTATTGCATACACTTCCTTGTAAAACGGAATTACTTTTTGAACACCCTAATATTTAAATAAATTTATTTTACATCTATTGCATACCCTTCCTTGTAAAACGTAATTTACTTTTTGAACAACCTAATATTTAAATAAATTTATTCTATATCTATTACAAACCCCTTCTTGTAAAAGTAATTATTTTTCTGTACAGCCTAATATTTAAATAAATTTAATTTTATATCTGTTGTATATATTTTCTTGTAAAACGTAATTAAATTTTGAACAGACCAATATTTAAATAAATTTAATTTACATCTGTTTCATATCCTTTCTTGTAAAAAGTAATTACTTTTTGAACACCCTGATATTTAAAGGAATTTTATTTACGCCTATATTATATGCATTCTTGCAATGCTTTATTACTTTTTAAACGGCCTAATATTTAAGTAAATTTAATTTACGTCTGTTTCATATGCTTTCTTTTAAATCGTAATATGTTTCTGAACATCCTAATATATTGCATAAATCTCGTGTTTAGATAATGTCAACGCATTTCTTTCCGTATCTGCTTTCCATCTTGAAGCAAAATTGTAAAGAATCTAAAAATATGAGAATTTATTTTGATATATTCCCAGCACATTTGAAAAACAAGCTTTTAATTCTTGAAACTGAACCACAATAAATTAGAAAGACAGTCTCGTTTTATTTAGTTTTATTAAAGACAGCGTCTAATTCCAAAAGGCATTGATTTTTTTTTTTTCACTTATCTATTCATTTTAATGTAGTCATACTAGAAGTGTAACTCTATCAAAGGATTCATTCCATTAAGAAGTTACGAAAAGAAGGCAAAATAGTTATAACCGAGTCTCAAAACGAAAATTATTTACTATATATGATATTTATCATATGATCTTCGTTGATTTATTTCGACGTCCCTTTCCTTCCGGATTGTTTGTTCGCTACATTTGAGTACTTCTTTTTCCTTATCTACATTTCTTTTCTCCAAGTTTCTCATTTCTTGCTTTCATTTTCCCTTTTACTTCCAGCACGATATTTGCTGTTATGTTCATCTTACGGAAGCACATATTTTCTTTACCCCTCTCTATTTTTAATTTTTTTTTTATTTTAACTTGTTTTATTTTTTACATTCAATGATTTTTTTTGCAGGTAGCTTTTCTTTTTATTTTCTTTTTATTTCTTTAGCCACATTTTCATTTTAGTTTGTATCCCTTTTGTTTATCTTGTATTTTATATTTCTAACTTTTTGTTTTTTGTTATTTCATTGCTTAAATTTTTATCTGTTTTAAATTTATTTCTCATCTGTCATGCATTCTTTTTCTTTTTTTAATTCCGTTCCTGTTTTTGCCTGCTTTTCATTCTTTCTTGCTGTAAATCTTTCTTTCTTTACACATTTGATTTGTTTTTTGTTTTTTTTCATTTCCGTTTCCTTTCTTTTTTGCTTTCTTTCGTTTTTTTCTTTCTTTCCTTTATTTCTTTCTTTTTCATTTATTTATTTCTTTATCAGCTTTTGACTTTCTTTTCTCATGCGTTTCCTTTCTTTCTTTCTTTTCCTACTTCTTTTTTTTTTCTCTACATAATTTTAATATTTCTCTTTCAACCTCTCTTCTTTCTTTATTATTCCCTATTTATTTGTCTTATCTACTCTGTTCTGTATTTTTATTACGCCATATCTTCCTTAGAGTTTTAAGCGCTTACAAACGAAGAAATTTCGAAGAAAAAAAATTACATGTTGAATTCAATAGAAATTTAAAAGTAAAAAAAAAAAAATAAATGAATAAAAGAAGTTTTCTGACAACGAAGAAAATTTTCTGGAAAAGGAAAACTTAACTCGGATCGCCTAATTCGAGTCGATGTGTCATCATCTGATATTTGCCACTTTAGCTAGGTATTTTATGGTCAATTTAATTCTAAGTGGCTAATTTTACACATCACTGAGCAATGTCTAATTTTGCCGTTATTATAGTGTCTAAGCATCACCAAAAACTGTAACGTTTATTCGATCTGTGATTTTATTTCATGGACGTCTTTATATATCGAAATACAGATTTTCCGATTAAACATACCTGTTAGCGATGAAAGCATGTACGTATTCCTTAATGTTTTCTTTTTTAAATTTGTTCGAGAATGCTTTATATAAATTATGCATAGATAGATAGATAGATAGATAGATAGATAGATAGATAGATAGGATGAATGGGCTTTGATAGATAGATAGATAGATAGATAGATAGGATGAATGGGCTTTGATATATATATAGATAGATAGATAGATAGATAGATAGGATGAATGGGCTTTGATAGATAGATTGATAGATAGATAGATAGATAGATCGGATGAATGGGCTTTGA